>SRLM01002195.1:0-23637 GCA_015708895.1 Populus ilicifolia | reverse complement strand
TATCTTTAAAATCTGTCATGTTTTGAGCAAGTTGAGTATTGATTGTCTCTTGCTTTTCAATGAATGCATGCAATGTTTCCTCAAGATTTCTTCTAAGAGGTGGAGCATAAGGAGGTGCATATCCATGAGAATTTTAGAAATTATGGTGTGCTTGAAATGGTGGTCGTAAAGTTTGTGCATTGTTGTTCTCACTCTTCCAATTAAAATTTGGGTGATTTCTTCAACCAGGGTTGTATGTTTGTGAGTATGGGTTGTGGTTGGCCTTTTGAAAACTGTTTAAAGCATGAGCTTGTTCATGGAGAGATTCCTTAAAAAAAAGGCAAGGTTGGATAATTATTGGTTGAGTGTTCATTTGTTTCACATATTTGACATGCAATGTTTTCAACAGATTTTAATTGACCACACTTTTTCAATTCTAGTGTCTCGATTTTTCTAGCTAAAGATGCAAACTTAGCTTGAAGGTCATGATCTTCCCTAAGGTTGTACATACCTCCACTAGATGTATGAGGTTGAGTTTTACTCGATGCCTTATAAGTACCCGTAGTGTCCTAATTCTGAGCATTTTCAGCTAACAAGTCTAAGTACTCCATTGCTTCATCAGTCTTTATCATTAAAAGTTTCATTGCACATCAATTCAACCATTTGCCTATCTTTAGGTGTTAACCCTTCATAAAAAAGTAAAACCAATCTCCATGTTTCAAAACCATGATGAGGGCAAGTACTAAGCACGTCTCGATACCTATCCCAACATTGGTAAAATGTTTCTCCTGGTTTTTAAGTGAAAGTGGTGATTTGTCTTTTGAAAGAGTTTGTTCTATGAGATGAGAAAAACATCTTTAAAAACTGTTGTTGTATTTCATCCCAAACACGAATGGATCCTTGTCTCAAATTTTGTAGCCATGTTTTAGCTTTATCTTTCAATGAAAAAGGAAAAAGTTTTAATCTAATGGTGTTCATGCTACAATTTAAATTATTATATGTGTTGCAGACCTTCTCAAATTCCCTTAAATGCAAGTATGGATTTTCCAATTCAAAGCCATGAAAAGAAGGTAAAAGTTGAATAATGCCTGGTTTAAAATTAAAATGAGATGCATCGGGAGGAAAAACTATGCATGATGCATGAGGAAAAACCATACAGTATGAACTATGAAAATATCAAGCATTTGTTGTACCACGTGTTATACAACATAAATCAAGATTAGTTATTTAACAAGCAAAGTATTAAAGAGTGAACAAGATAACAATATAAAACATGTTAGTATTAAACATTAAAGTCCATATTAAGTTTATACTATACTTATTCTTACACCATTAGTGTAACCTTTTCACCTTGACATAATAAACTTAGCTAGACATAATGAACAAAAGAAAAATAGATAAACAAAATAAGAACATAAATAAGATAAGCGTTACCAAAGCAAAGGAAAGGAATTGAAATGCATAAACTTGATATTAATGAAAGCAAAGCATAAACATTCAAAAAATATGAAGAGAG
The DNA here is from genome assembly GCA_015708895.1 of Populus ilicifolia. Lineage (NCBI taxonomy): Eukaryota > Viridiplantae > Streptophyta > Magnoliopsida > Malpighiales > Salicaceae > Populus > Populus ilicifolia. The sequence goes on along the minus strand of SRLM01002195.1, from coordinate 22,142 downwards.
AAAACAAGAGCATGATCCTGATCTAGACATCAAGATGCCTAAATGCATGGCAAATACCTTCCTTTATAGGCTAAAATTGGGAACTATTGATTTGATGACTAATTGATGAGTAGGTGGCCAATTCTTGACTTGGTGACAATCCTTATCTTCTCTTATCTACCCAAAATGTCATTGATAACATCAAAATTAGAGCCACTAAAAAACATGAAAGTTGTAGAAAATTATCTCAGCTTTCTTCTGCAAAACATTTAGCTCATTTCAACATCTAGAACTCCAGATATGGCTAAAATACTGAACAGTGCTCGGGCTAGAGCACAGATTCGGGTTTCTTTGTTGTTGCAATAATTTGGACTTGAAAATAGCCTTTTTAGATCTTGGGGTCCATAGAAAAGTTGTAGGCCTATGTCTTACCTTTCCATTCATATAAAGTAGACCTAAATCTAAGATCTATAGCTCCAGATATGACCCAATTACTGAATAGTGTTCCAGTTTGGATTGCACTGACATCTCTTTTCTAAATTTGGCCATCTCTTCATCCTTTCAATTTTAGTTCTTAAATTCATCAATCAATCCTTTCATTTATGTGATAGGCCTACATTTAAAATGAACATTTACCACAAATTAAAGGTATCTTGTATTATTAGATATATTATTATAAAACATGTTTTAGTTAAGGAGTTATTGATACTTCAAGTGCAAAATGATGATATAAAACCTTGATAAAAATACACTTTTAAGTATCAATCACCTTAGTTGTTACTTTTAACAAAAGAACATAAATAATGTAATAATTCAATGTGCAACACACAATCATATGTTAAAGTGTGTGTGTTTAAATTAAGGTTTAAGAATACAGGTTAAATAAGTATATGAGCATAATTAAGTGATAACAATCCCAGTAACAAAAATTTTGCACATGTTTTATTAAATAGAAAACACTATTAGTTAATTCTTTTTGTGTCAACTACTACCCCCCAACCAAAATGGAGCATTGTCCTCAATGTCCTAAAATAGAAAGATAGAGTATAGAAGATATCACCTGAAATAATAAACACTGACAAACCTGAAACACATTTAAACTAAAATAAGAATAACAAAACACAATAATAAAATAAAAAGAAAATTTTTTTTGCAAATAAAGACTGAAATCTAATGTAAGCTTTTTATGGCTTTCCTTAAATGACCAATTTATACAACTCATAGAGAGATCAATTATAGGAATGAAAGATTGTAGTTAGTTAATCAATTGTTCAATAGTAGTAGCAGCAAAGATTATGATTTGTTGTGTAGAAGATAGAAATTCTTGTTCCACAGCATGATCAAGAAACATTTAACAAACCTATGAGTTTATGGTGTGTCATGACCCGAATCCCGAGTTCATGACCGGCAACACAGAAGTAGTGTCGAAAGGACACCCCACCTATGCTAAGTCTCAAAACAGACATATCAAAAGAACAAGTTATTCAAAAATACACAGCATTTTATAATCTTCAAAAATATTATATTACTCAAAACTGATGAAACCAAATGATAGTTCAAAACTCTTCATCGGTAATTAAAAAAAAACAATAATCCATAATACTCATAACATTGTCAAAATCCAAATTTAATTAAAACAGAGTAATAGTGGAACATCTAAGACATCGAATCAAAACAGCCTTGAACAATAAGCAAGGCATACCAACCCAAAACTAAAGAAGCAGGAACACTCAACAAAGTCCAACTGCTATCAGAAACTAAGAACCTGAAATAATATTAAGAATGAAGGGCGAGTTCAACCAATTCATTAGGGAATAATATTTAATATACATTTTAGATATTTTTCATATTAATAGTTTATCAGATGATTGATCTTAATATACATATATATATATATATACATATACATACTAAACATATTATCATAACATAGTAGAATGATATACATATACTTACTATGCATATTATCATAACGTAGTGGAATACATGTCAGAGATCAGATGACACCCGAAGGTGACCATTGTGGGATGATCAGTCGCCACAGCCTGATGTCTCTCTCATCAGCTAGGTATACAGAATACTATATGCGTATAGGCTAACAACTCTCCGTTAGCATGGAGTTACTGACAAGTCCTATATCAAGGCATAATAGATATTTACAAAATCATCAAAGAAACATATATCATATCAAATAGAATTTAGCTCGATAGAATACGAGTATAAATTCAAGAATAGATGAGTACTCGAAAAATAATGGAAAATATATAAATATTCAAAAGATTAACTAATTGTACTCATCATATAATCAATATACATATTTATTTATATTATATGCATATTAAAGATTATCCTACTCACCCGAAAAATATAGAATTAAAAGGAACGTCAGACGAAAGACCCGAAAATCCTATTGAAGATCGTTAGGAGAACCTACAATAATATATATGAAATATACTAAAAAACAACTCAAAAAAAATATCTCAATGCATAAAATAAAACTAGGTTTAGTCTCCTAGGTTTAGGGACTAAAATGATAATTATCCAAAACAGGGACCAAAACGTAATTTTATCAAAACTAGACCAAACTGTATATCAATAAGCATTCTGAAATCTCACCCATAAACCATCCTTAATTCTGTCTAGAATGAACCAGGGATCGAACTGTAATTTTTAATAAAGTTTAGGGACAAAAATGTAAATTCCTAAAATTTAGGGACCAAACTGAAAATATTCCAAGTTAATTATCAAACTGAGATTCATCATCCTTAACTTCATAATAACACTATCCAAAATCTCTAAATACAATTAGGGGTCAAATTATAATTTTCCTAAGGTTTAGGGACAAAATTGTAATTTCCATAAATTGAGGGGCCAAATTGAATTTTCATCATCTTCAACTTCAAACCCATAATTGCTCATAGATTACCCACTGTTGTTTCTAGACTTCTAACTCAAAATTCACCATTCACACAGAATCATAACTCAAAATCATCATCTTTACCTACAATCTTCCATAATCAACTAAATAATCAATTGCCTACAACAATCAACCCAATAACATTCAAATTAATTCATTAATTAACCCAAAACACAAAATTTCAAAACCCTAACATTTATTAAAATAGAAATTTAAATTTCAAACAACACATTTATACATTTAACAACCTAATCTTACCTTTAAAGTTATTTTATCTCAATCTCTTCCTTTTTCCTTTTCTTCCCCTCTTTTCTCTTCTTCTTCTTCTTCTTCTTCTTCCTTCTCCTTTCTCTCTCATGGTTTGCTCTAAAAACCACAACTCCCTCTTTTTGTTTCTATTTATATTTATCAACTATTATTCAATTACCACAATACCTCTCATTTAATTATACTTGCTCTTTAAGCCACCAAGGGCTTGCTTGCCCTTTCCTACTAATTTATTTTCAAAACATCACAATCTCCCTACCTTATAAAAGTTTCATCCTCGAAACTTAAAATTTAAGAACCAAAGTCTTACTATCATGATCAAATAAATTATTTAAAACTTATCTCTAAAATTGTATTTCTTAAACTATCATTTAGAGTCCACTTCAAAAATCAATAAATACCACCATGTTTTCATTGCGCACTCTAATATCCAATAAAAAAAAAATCTGATGCATAACTTTTCTTAATTTATATCCATCTAAATCAAACAACACACCTTTAAAATTCTCTTGAATCAAATTTTCTAAAACAACTTATCTCAAATCATATCTCTTCCTAAATCAAAACACAACCTCAAATTATTTTTTTGTTTTATTCTTTTATTTTTAAGCATTAGGTAAAAGAATTCAATCGTATAGTTGGGGAATGTCATAACGTAACATAGTCTAATAAACAGGCAAAAATTATGAGTTTAAACTTTCAAGAGGTACCAAACATGAAGGTGATGTTGCTTGCAAAAGCAATTAGTGATAAAGATAAAAAGATATATGTAGTTCTCTCAACCACTATAACAACTAAAGAGTCATATGAAATGATAAAGACTATAAAGGAAGAACATAGTTGCTGCAACAAGATCAAGGCAACAATTATGGTAAAAATAACAAAGACCAGCTTAGAATAAGCTTAACTGGATGAAAATATTTATTATAGGGTTTTTAAAGTACCTCAAATGACAGTGTTTCTCTTGAAATTGAAGCTAAAACATGTTTAATAAGAAAAGAAAGAAAAAATTCGAAGATAACATGGGACTTAAGATACCTTACTTAAACTTGACATCTTAAATTTCAATTGATGATTGTGAAAACATAACAAGGGAGCAAATAGCCAAAGAAAACATAGATATAGATGATGCCAAGAAAATGAAAAAAAACTTTAGATGTCTTTTATGAATCCAAAGGTCATGGTATTGAAGAGCTAGTTGACTAGACTAAAAGATGAATGTTTTCTCCCAAGTGCAGGACTATCAAAGTAATAAATAAACCGACAAGACCGGGGTCGAACCATAGGGAGGTTAATTATACAAATTATAAATACTAATAATACAACAACAATAATAGTAATAACTATATTAATAATAATAATACTAGTAGTAGTAGTAGTAGTAGTAACAACAACAACAATAATAAAGAAGAAGTAGAAAAATTGATGAGAACTTTGAGATGGAAAATTAAAGTAAGGATTAAACAACGACAACAAACAATGTCAAGGTTAGAGGATCCACTAATGGTATGTCAAACAAGTATAATATAAACTCTTATTATTCAATTGGAATAACAAAGGAGGTTCCAATCATATTATAGATTGTTAACATGATTACATTAGTCATCTTATTCAATTAATGCTAATACTTGTAAATTTCATCAAGCATTCATGATTATAACTTATGTTAACAACAAATCAAGTTCCTTTCATAGCTCAGGTGTCGGTTATACCATACAGTATGGGCTATGAAAGTGCCATGCATTTGTTATACCAATTATTATAAAACATAAATCAAGATTAGTCATTTAACAAGCAAAGTATTAAAAAGTGAACAAGAGAACAAATAGAAAACATGTTAGTATCAAACATTAAAGTCTATATTAAGTTTATACCATACTTATTCTTACACCATTAGTGTAACCTTTTCACCTTGACATAATTAACTTAGCTAGACATAATGAAAGAAAGGAAAATAGATAAACAAAATAAGAACATAAAAGTTAACTAAGCAAAGGAAAGGAAATGAAAGGCATAAACTTGATATTAATGAAAGTAAAACATAAGCAATACAAAAAAATACAAGAGAGAAAACAAGAGCATGATCTTAATCTGGACACCAAGATGCCTAAATGCATGGTAAATGCCTCCTTTTATAGGCCAAAATTGGGAACTATTGATTTGATAACTAATTGATGAGTAGGTGGCCAACCCTTGACTTGGTAACAATCCTTATTTTCTTTTGTCTGCCCAAAACGTCATTGATGACGTCAAAATTAGAACTACTTAAAAACATGAAAGTTCTAGAAAATTGTCTCAACTTTTTTGTGTAAAAAATTCAGCTCATTGTGACTTTTAGAACTCCAGATATGGCCAAAATACTGAACAGCACCAGGCTGAAGGATAGATTCGGGCTTCTTTGTTGTTGCAACCATTTGGATTTGAAAATGACCTTTTTAGATCTTGGGCCCCATATGAAAGTTGTAAGCCTATGTCTTACCTTTCCATCCATATAAAGTAGACCTAAATCTGAGATCTATAGCTTTAGATATGACCCAATTACCGAACAGTGTTCCAGTTTGGATTGCACCGACATCTCTTTTCTAAGTTTGATCATCACTTTGCCTTTGCAATTGAAGTTCTTAAAGTCATCAATCAATCCTTTCATTTATGTGATAGGTCTGCATTTAAAATGGACATTTACCACAAATTAAAGGTATCTTATATTATTAGATAGATTATTATAAAATGTACTTTAGTTAAGGAGTTATTGATACTTCAAGTGCAAAATAATGATATAAAACCATGATAAAAATGCACGTTTGAGTACTAATCACTAGTCATAAGCAGAATTAAAAAGGAAATGAGAAATCCTCAAAAATAGTTGTATCTCTAGGTGCTGAAGTAGTAGTAAATAAAGTTGTTATTGAGTAAAATTGTCTAAAAGTCATATAGAAGAAGAGCAAAGAATTTCAACAATAATTAAAAGAAGGGAAGAAAAATAAAGGATGTGGAGTTGTTGAAATATTATTTGAGAAGAACAAAAGATGTGTCTTTACAAGAGGATGATTATAGGGAACATGACATCTCCAAATTAAAGCTTCAATCTAATAAAGATATACAAAATTTGAGTTCAAATGAGGTATTATAAAAATAATATGGAACTTATGATGAAACTAAAGAAGAAATCAAGGACAGTATAAAATTAGTATCCATGACTAATTCTTAATGTTTGAAGCACTATAAGAAGATGAGAGTATTTCAAACTAAACTATCTCAAAAGAGAAATTAAAGAGCAAAATCAGACACCAGTAATGACATTTTTTTTTCTAAGAAAAAGAATTGTAGGACTGAAATGATTATTAAGAATATTGAAGATTATATGCAAGTGGAAATACCAACTGATCCATAAAATCGATCTCCACTAAAAAAATAACAGGAGATACATGTTTGCATAAGGATGAAACCAATGAGCTTGAAAACTCAAGATTTGGGGTTGAACTCAATACAGGCATACATAGGGATAGTATAAATAAAGTCTAAGTAGAAGAAAGAAAAAGCCCATAAATGCCTTAAAATTATAGACTCTAGAATATGAAACAAGCAAAGAGGCTTTTGAATCTATTTAAAAAGTTCATGGCCACAAAAGACTTCATTGCATCAGAAGGAACTGAAGTTAAAGAAAATCATCTAGAGGTAGCAATAATTAGTTTAGTGGCAAGAGAGAATCAAAATAAGAAAATAATTGATACAATTGAAATCATACTTATGGTTCAAAAGTTAAATACAATACAGATATGCAGAAGAACTATTCAAATGAATTCGATATGGAAAAAGGCAGAACACTAGATGAAGATTCAACACTACAGCCTCAATGATGCGGAAAAAAAAAGAGATAAAAGATAAAGAATATCTACTAGAAGTAACAAAATAACATAAGTAAAAGAAACATGAGCATTGGAAGAAGAAAAAAACTTTAAATCTTAGAGTTGAGACGAGTGAAGAGGGGTGTAATACCCCAAAGCCATACCAACACACGATTTAGAGTATCACCATAAACCATCATAACCATACAAGTCTTTTACATATATATCATACATAACCCGAAAGGAAAACTTCACAAATAAATTTTATTAATCAAGTATCTTAATCCAATATTTTATAATTGTAAGTCTGTAATAGATTGTACCTACTATCTTCATATAATCAATTTACCCAATTTCAAATAACTATATTAATCAACATATAGATCATAATAACCTTAATAAGTAATTCTCCAATAACAATATTGTCATCCATAATTGATTAATAATATTTCAACTCTCATACATTCACAATCTATATTTTTTGGATAAAATATTGCAAAAAGGGATAAGTTTTCACACTAAAAAAATAATCAAAATAGATACACCCAGAAAAATATTATCAAACACATACATTTCATTGAATATTGTCAACATATATATATATATATAATAGAAAATATTATTAGACATATTTCAGAATGCTTATATAAGATAACACATATATAGATATAAATATGATAAAAAATCAAATTTAAATACAAAAATACTACAAGTTGTTCAAATACTCAAAAACACATTCTAACATCCAATATATACTCACAACATTATTCATATATATACATACTTTTAAACCACTACAAGTCAGAAATCAAATATAGATAGAGTATTAAGATCTATGTGAGGTCTTTCACACAAGCTAGTATTGGTATTCTAACTTGTTTAAGTCAAAAATTCGTATCAAATTTATATGTCAAAATCACTTAAAAACTCATATAAGATTTATATTTCAAAATCACACAATGACAAATCAAGTATATAGACGAATCATATTTATTTCAGATACAATATTATTCTTCTAATAATTCAAAATACTTAAAAAAACATTTATAATAATTACCCATTCCATATCACACACATATCCACATACATATATTTCATAAATACTAACAAGATATATTTCATACTCATATACATATATTATACAAATACTTCAAAAAAATACACTTAAACCAAATACTCATGCTTAAGTATTTCCCAGAAATATTATACTTAAATACACATATTACGCAAATACTCTCAAAGATATATTTATATCAAATATGCACACACACTTATATTATATCCAAGAATACTCTTACATCAAATATTATCACACATGTATGAAAAACACATAAATTATATATAATATACTCAATGATGTTATATCAATATTCGAATAGATATATATTTCATCACACGTATATCAACACAATAATAAAGAGTAAAAAAAAAGACAAAGAGGATTCATAATAAGACGAGGGAGATCCTAAGCTCCACATATTACGAGGGTTTTATCAAAATCATATTATAGGGTCTTAACAAAAACAAATTACAAGATTTTAACAAACTAGACAACAAGGTTTTAACAAAACCAGGCAACAAGGTTTTAACCTAAATAAGGTTACGAGGCTTTAACAAAACCTGGCTCTGATACCACCTTTGTCACGACTTGAATCCTGAGTCCATGACCGGCAATGTAGGAGTAGTGTCGAAAGGACACCCCACCTATGCTAAGCCTTAAAATGGACATATCAAAAGAACAAGTTATTAAAAAATACACAACATTTTATAATCTTCAGAAATATTATATTATCAAAACTAAGTTACATTGCAATAAGGTTGTACATACCTCTACTAGATGTATAAGGTTGAGTTTTACCTGGTAACTTATAAGTGTCCGTGGTGTCCTAATTTTGAGGATTTTCAACTAACAAGTCTAAGTACTTCATTGCGTCATCAGGGTCTTTATCTTCAAAAGTTACATTGCTGATTAATTCAACTATTTATCTATCTCTAGGTGTTAACCCCTTATAAAAATGTAAAACCAATCTCCATGTTTCAAAACTATGATGAGGGCAAGTATTAAGCAAGTCTCGATACCTATCCCAACGTTGATAAAATGTTTCTCCTGGTTTTTAAGTGAAATTGGTGATTTGTCTTTTAAAAGAGTTTGTTCTATGAGAAAGGAAAAACTTTAAAAATTGTTATTAGATTTCATCCCAAGCATGAATGGATCCTGGTCTCAAATTTTATAGCCACGCTTTAGCTTTATCTTTTAATGAAAAAGAAAAAAGTTTTAATCTGATGGTGTTCATGCTATAATTTAAATTATTATATGTGTTGCAGACCTCCTCAAATTCCCTTTAATGCAAGTATGGATTTTCTAAATCTAAGCTATGAAAGGAAGGTAAATATTGAATAATGTTTGGCTTAAAATTAAAATGAGATGCATCAAGAGGAAAAATTATGCATGATGGTGCACTTGTTCTTGTGGGATTCATGTGGTCTCTAAGTGTTCTAACGCGATTATTCTCATTATGCTCATTATGAAGTGACTAGTTATCTTCTTCGGCCATATTTTCTGAAAATAATGAGGATACCCTACAACGTCCACCGGTTAATATATGTGACCACGCTCTCATGCACGTGTAGGAATAGAATAAAAGGAAAAAAAAAACAAAAGAAGAAGAAACAAAGTTATATACAAAAAAGAAAATAAAAAATAAAATAAATATTATAATTTGTACAAGAATTTACCTCCTGGGCAACGGTGCTAAAAACTTAACACAACTAAAAGATTGATGTCTTTTCCCAAGTGTAGGAGTGTCGAAGTAATGAATAACCCAACAAGACTGGGGTCAAACCACATGGATGTTAATTATACAAATTATAAACAACAATTATAAATAACAACAATAACAACAATAATATTAGTAGCAATAATAATAATAATAATAATAATAATAATAATAATAATAATAATAATAATAATAATAGTAGTAGTACTAGTAATAAAGAAAAAGAAGGAGAAGAAGAAGAAGATGATGAGAACTTTGAGATGGAATATTAATGTAAGGATTAAACAATGATAATAACAAATGTCAAGGTTAGAGGTTCCACTAAATGCATGGAAAATACCTCTTTTTAGTCCAAAATTAGAAACTATTAATTTGATGACTAATTGATGAGTGAGCGACCAACTCTTGACTTAGTGACAATCCTTATCTTCTCTTGTCTGCCCAAAATATCATTGATAACGTCAAAATTAAAGTCACTTGAAAACATGAAAACTAAAGGAAATTATCTCAACTTTTTGGGGTAACAAATTAAGGTTATTTGGATTTCTAGAACTCTATATATGGACCAAACACTAAATACTACTTAGGTTGGAGGATAGATTCGGACTTCTTCATTGTTGCTACGATTTGGACTTGAAAATAACCTTTTTAAATCTTGGGCTCCTATAAAAGTTATAGCCCTATGTCTTATTTTTCCATCCATATAATATAGATCTAAATCCGAGATTTACAGCTCCAGATATGACCCAATTACCAAATATTGTTCCAGTTTGGACTGCACCGACATCTTTTTTCTAAGTTTGGCCATCTCTTTGTTCATTTAATTTTAGTTCTTAAATTCATCAATCAATTCTTTAATTTATGTGATAGGCCTGCATTTAAAATGAATATTTACCACAAATTAAAGGTATCTTATATTATTAGATATGTTATTATAAAACATGCTTTAACTAAGGAGTTATTGATACTTCAATTGCAAAATGATAATATAAAACCTTGATTAAAAAAATATACTTTTAAGTACTAATCATCCATATTAAGTTTACACTATACTTATTCTTACACCATTAGTGTAACCATTTCACCTTGACATAATAAACTTAGCTAAACATAATGAAAGAAAGAAAAAACAAAATAAGAGCATAAATAAGATAAAAGTTAACTAAGTAAAGGAAATGAAATGAAAGGCATAAACTTGATGTTAATGAAAGCAAAACATAAGCGATACAAAGAGAGAAATAAAAAGAATAATCTTGATGTGGAGACCAAGATGCTTAAATGCATGGCAAATGCCTTCTTTTATAGGTCAAAATTAGAAACTATTGATTTGATTACTAATTGATGAGTAGGTAGTCAACTTTGACTTGATGACTATCCTTATCTTCTCTTATCTGCCCAAAACATCATTGATAACATCAAAATTAGAATCATTTGAAAACATGAAAGTTATAGGACATTGTCTTAGTTTTCCAAGAAAAAAATGGAGGTCATTTGGACTTCTAGACCTCCAGATATGGGGCAAACACTAAATTATGCGCAGGCTGTCGTACAAATTTAGACCTTTTTTTGTTGCTATAATTTGGACTTAAAAGTGACATTTTTAAATCTTAGCTCCATATGAAATTTGTAGGCCTATGTCTTAACTTTTCATCCATATAAAGTAAACCTAAATCCAAGATCTACAACTTTAGATATGACCTTTACCGAATAGTGTTTTGGTTTGGACTGCACTGATATCTTTTTTATTAGTTTGGCCATCTCTTTGTCCTTTTAATTTTAGTTTTGAAACTCATCAATTAATCATTTCATTTATGTGATAGGCCTGCATTTAAAATAAACATTTACCACAAATTAAAGGTATCTTATATTATTAGATATGTTATTATAAAATATGTTTTAGTTAAGTAGTTATTGATACTTCAAGTGCAAAATGATGGTATAAAATCTTGATAAAAATACACTTTTAAGTACTAATCATACCCCATAACCACCTTATTACTAGTCCCTAGTAATCAAAGCGTTAAAATAGAAAAACAATTTGCAAATTCCACAAAGTAAGGTATTCATCATTCAACTTCAATTAATCTATCAGGATAAACAAACTCTAATTAAATTTATATATCTACTCAATACCTCTTAAACAAATTATTAATAAACATTTCTTTTGTGCTCAATATATCAAAACATAGTTGGGATTATTATTTTTTTTCTTTTTTTTAAATATATATATATGTAACTTAAAACACCATGCATCTTGAACCCACGTAACAAGCTTTTGGCTAATGAATCCCATACTAGTTGGTCTTAGAGCATTAGGTGTTGAGACACCCTTACGAGTTTAGGAACTCGGGTCGTGGATACTAATATGTAAATAGTGTAATGTTTGATTCCCTTAAGCTTTTCTCCTCAACCCATGTAACAAGTGTTGGGTCAATAACTCCCAAGTCAGTTAACTTTAGGGTATTAGGTGTTAAAACACCCCTTTGGGTTTAATTGCTTAGGTTAGGGAGGCTACAAAACCAAACTTATCTATATTTTTATTATCATCATTTTTTTTTGCTCTTTTTTTGTTTTTTTTTCAAATTATATACTATCTCTTTCCCTTAGTTGTTACCTTTAACAAAATAACATAAATCATGTAATAATCTAATGTGAAACCCACAATCATAAGTTAAAGTGTGTGTGAAACTTAAGGTTTAAGAATACATGTTAAATGAGTATATGAGCATAATTAAGTGATAATAATGTGAGAGTTTGTAAACCTAAATATTTCAAGAAGTATTATGATAGACCTTATTAAGAATGATTACTAAAATGCGTCTTAAGAGTCACTTTAACAAAAGAGCTCTTTTACTCTACCATCCTAGTAACAAAAATTTTACACATGTTTATGAAATAGAAAACACAGTTAATTAATTTTTTTTATCGACTATTACCCTCTCTCCTCAACCACAACGAGACATTGTCCTCAATGTCCTAACATAAAAAGATAGAGTATAGAAAACATCACATGAAATAATGAATACTGATAAACCTGAAACACACTTAAACAAATATAAGAAACAATAAAACACAATAATAAAATTAAAAGACACAAAGATTCATAAATGAAGACTCAAATATAATCTAAGCTTTTTATGACTTTCCTTAAATGACCAATTTATGCGACTCATAAAAGGATCAATTATAGGAATGAAATATTGTAGTTGGTCAATCAATTGTTCAATAGTGGTAGTAGGGATTATGATTTGTCGTGTAGAAGATGTTAGAAATTCTAGTTCTACAACATGATCAAGAAACGACAACAACTTATCATAATAACCATTAACATTTAACAGACTTATGGATTTATAATGAATGTGCAGTTAGGCCTAAGAGGAGATATAAAAGATCTCTTTTAATGTGCCTAGACCACCTGGTGAGGCAATGAAGGCATCAACAAGGTTAAACATTGCATTCATTCGATCAGACATTGTGGAGACTTGTAGTTCCTCTTTAATTTTTTTTGCAATGAAGTCCCCTTGTGCTAAAGCTTCAAGGATGACCCCTAAAACTTGACTACCTGCTAAAAATATAGCTATCGACACACCTCCCATTAACCCAAGGTCATCTTCTTTATACATTAAATGAATCTCTCTTAGCTAGCACCTGACCAAGATGATTTGCTGATTCTAAAAACTCCTTTTCTTTCCTAGGACTAAATCCACTAAAAACACAAACATTTCTTATGTGAGGACCTGAGGAACTTGTCATTTCTAAACACTTTTATATTTGTTGAATGTATGGGTTGAGTGAAAATGAAGGGAAGAAAGAGAGGATTTTATAGATGAGAAATTGAAAACGCAACCATGCCACTAATATGTAGGCTAGCTGAAGTCTCACTCTCTCTCTCTCTATGTATTTATTCATTTTTGAAAAAGCATGTGTATTTACATATAGTTATGATAGTGACTCATATCTTCCCTTGGTTTTACATTCAAGAACGGCTTAAATGCCCTTTGTGGGTCAAGGATAAGCTTTCCATCCAGTTTTCTTAAAAACTAGCAAACAGGGTCTTTTTTAGTAAGATTCCCAAGACTATATCAAGCATCTTCTTTATGGAAATGAGGTCATAAATGATGAAATGCATAATGCACATCTCCACTATGATGAGACTTAAGAGTCAATATATTATTGATTAGTACTTAAAAGTGCATTTTATCAAGGCTTTGTATCATCATTTTGCACTTGAAGTATCAATAACTCAATTAAAACATGTTTTATAATAACGTATCTGATGTAACTATTTTATTTGATAGTTTCACCCATATTTACCTAATGCTTTACCATGTTTTATATGTAAAATGAATTGATAGTCTTTGTTTTATGTTTTGAAGGCATTTTTGGATGAAAATGCAAAAAGGAGTAAATTGGAGATAATTGGCAAATTTGACGTTCAGTCGATGTTTTATACAGAGTGTGAGTTCTAGAGATCGAAATGAAGTGATTCTAATGGCCCTAAAAAGCTAACATCCATACCTTTCTAGAAATGTAATGCAAGAAAAATAAAAAGAGAAAGATCATAGAAATCACATCCTTCAAATTCAAATCTCGCATTCTGCCACTGTTGACCTTTGTCCATTCAAAATTACATATTTGGAGCTATAGAAGTCCAATTGATGCAAACTTAATTTTTTTAGATTCCTAACTCAAATGTCTATAAACACTCCAAATTTCAGCTAAAAAAAATGTCAGATGAGGGAGATATGAGTTTTCAAAAATGACAACTAAATTCTGCCAGCAAACCAGTTTTGTGAAGAAACAAATCCAAATTACATCCCGAAGCTTCTAAACCATCATCCAAGTTGTAATTTCAGCAATTTATCCTCTCTAGTAAATCAATCTAGAAGGCCAAGGAAGGCATCCACCAACCACAAAGCAGCTGCAAGTTGGAATGCTGCCATTGTCAAAGAAGATGGCTCAACCATTGTCAAAGAAAAAAGGCCAACTTGTGAGAGTAAAAAAGGGCTGCTGGTGCAGCATTTACAGCCTCTTGACATTGTCAAAGAAGATGGTTATAATGGTGGGTTGTTGGTTGTAACTACTAATGTCATAGTTTGGCAAATTTGGCTGCCACATTGTTGATAAAGAAGCAGGAGAAGCTATCATTGAAGCTTGTAAATAGACGCCAAGAGAGCCAAGAAAAGAGAGGAGAGAGTGCAGTAGAATCAAAGAAAGGAGGCAGCAGCTAGAAGTGAAGAAACACAAAGTCTCCTTTCTACATACTAGAAATAATGCTTTCTTTTATCTTTAGGAGTAGTTGTTCAATAGATATGTAAGGCTAAGCTCTTTTCTTGGTTGCAAGGACGCAAAAACCTTTGGATTTCAAGAACTGTGAGATTTATTCTTCCATTTATTTTTAGTTTGTATTATGAATGAGTATGATTGTTTTTCTATATATATTTTCTATGATTATTGTTGATAATTGCTAGAGCAGAGTCTAAGTTATTATTGTGAACAATCTATTACTAAGTTTGGTATCAAAATTGGAGTTATGGTATATAAACTTGTGAAGCAACTAAGCTTGATAATTGTGGTGGAACTACATTATAAAACTTAGAAAAAACATTTGATCAAAGCAACACAAACAAACAACTTGGTTGTTAAGATTAATAAATTTATCTAGATCTTAAGGCTGCCATTAGATTAAATCATTAGTGCGGACACTGTGATTATTTGTTGGTTAGGGCTAGTTATACGGCGGATCCGTTAATTAACCAAAGTTAAGAAAAGATAAAAATTCAAAATATAAACTGGAGTTTCGTTTCAAGGATCAGTTCTGATTTCTGTAGGTGGATGTGTGCTTGTGACCAAGGTTTGTTTTCCTGATACATTTCAGTTTTAATTGATTTTGTTTGCTAATTTAATTGCTGCAATAGTTTAGATAATCACAAACCAAACCCCCCTATTTACAAAACATACACCATAATAATCTGACTTGAAACTTCCTCGTGTGATCGACCCTTAGCTTGCTTTATACTATCTTGTGTGTTTTTTTAAGCTAGGGTAATTAATTTGCGTGACCGTGACATCGCAACAATATCTAATAATATAAGATACCTTAATTTATGGTAAATGTTCATTTTAAATGTTGGCTTATCACATAAGACTTTAATTTGTGCGACCGCAACATCGCAACAATATCTAATAATATAAGATACCTTTAATTTATGGTAAATGTTCATTTTAAATGTAGGCTTATCACATAAATGAAAGGATTGATTGATGAATTTAAGAACTGAAATTGAAAGAACAAAAAGATGGTCAAATTTAGAAAAGAGATGTCAGTGTAATCCAAAGTGGAACACTGTTCAGTAATTGGGTCATCTCTGGAGTTGTAGATCTCAGATTTAGGTCTACTTTATATGGATGGAAAGGTAAGACATAGGCCTATAATTTTTATATGGAGCCCAAGATCTAAAAATGTCATTTTCAAGTTCAAATTAGAGCAACAACAAAGAGGTTTGAATTTGTCTTCCAACCCAAGTACTGTTTAGTGTTTGACCCATATCTGGAGTTTTAGAAGTCCAAATGACCTGAATTTTTTACACAAGAAAGCTGAGACAATTTTCTACAACTTTTATATTTTCAAGTGGTTCTAATTTGACAAAAAAAAAAGATTAATATCTTCTCCCAAGTGCAGGAGTGTCGAAGTAATAAATAACCCGACAAGACCAGGGTTGAACCACAAAGAGGTTAATTGTATAAATTACAAATAACAATAATACAATAACAATAATAATAGTAATAAAAATAATAGTAATAACAATAATAAGAACAACAATAACAATAATAAGAATAATAATAATAGTAGTAGTGGTAGTAGTAATGCTAGTAATAATAATAATAAAGAAAAAGAACGAGAAGAAAAAGAAAAAGATGAGAACTTTGAGATGAAATATTAATGTAAGGATTAAACAATGATAATAACAAATGTCAAGGTTAGAGGTTCCACTAATAGCATTTCAAACAAGTATAGTATAAACTCTTATTATTCAATTAGAAACCATACATAAAGTAGGTTCCAATCAGATTGTAGATTATTAACATGATTATATTAGTCATCTTATTCGATTAATGCTAATACTTGTAAATCACGTTACGCATTCATGATTATAACTTATGTTAACAACAAATCAAGTTCCTTTTATAGCTCAGGTGTCGATTATACCATACAGTATGAGTTATGAAAGTCCCAAGCATTTGTTGTACCAAGTGTTATATAACATAAATCAAGATTAGTCATCTAACAAGCAAAGTATTAAAGAATGAATATGATAATAAATACAAAACATGTTAGTATCAAACATTAAAAGTCCATATTGAGTTTACATTATACTTATTCTTACACCATTAATGTGACCTTTTCACCTTGACATAATAAACTTAGCTAAACATAATGAAAAAAAAAACAAAATAAGAACATAAATAAGATAAGAGTTAACAAAGCAAAGGAAATGAAAACATAAACTTGATATTAATGAAAGCAAAGCATAAACATTACAAAAATACAAAGAGAGAAAGCAAGAGCATGATCTTGATCTAGACACCAAGATGTCTAAATGCATGGCAGATGCCTAAATGCATGGCAAATGCCTCCTTTTATATGACAAAATTGAGAACTATTGATTTGATGACTAATTGATGAGTGGGTAACCAACTTTTGACTTGTTGACAATCCTTATCTTCTCTTATCTGCCCAAAAAGTCATTGATAACATAAAAATTAGAGCCACTTGAAAAGATGAAAATTATAGAAAATTGTCTCAGATTTCTTGTTTAAAAAGTTCAGGTCATTTGGACTTCTAGAACTCCAGACATGGGTCAAACACAGAACAATGCTTAGGCTGGAAGACAGATTCATACTTCTTTGTTGTTGCTACAATTTGGACTTGAAAATGGCCTTTTTAGATCTTGGGCTCCATATGAGAGTTGTAGGCCTATGTCTTACCTTTCCATCCATATATAGTAAACCTAAATTTAAGATCTACAACTCTAGATATGACCCAATTACCGAATAGTATTCCGATTTGGATTGCACCAGCATCTCTTTTCTAAGTTTGACTATCTCATTGTCCTTTCAATTCGTCAATCAATCTTTTCATTTATATGATAGGCCTGCATTTAAAATGAACATTTACAACAAATTAAAGGTATCTTGTATTATTAGATATATTATTATAAAACATGCTTTAGTTAAGGAATTATTGGGACTTCAAGTGCAAAATAATAACATAAAACCTTGATAAAAAATGCACTTTTAAGTACTAATCATACCCCCAACCAGCTTATTACTAGTCTCTAGTAATCAAAGCATTAAAATAGAAAAACAATTTTCAAATTCCACAAAGTAAGGTTTTCACCATTCAACTTTCATTAATGTATCTAGATAAACAAACTCTCATTAAATTTTTATATCTGCTCAATACCTCTTAACAAGATATTAATAAACCTTTTTTTTGTGTTCAATATATCAATACATAATTATGGGGCTTTTATTGGAAGAAAACAAAATTGTTGTTCTAATATTTAAGGTTAACTTCCTTAGGTTGGGATTATTATTTGTTTTCGTTTTTTTAAATATATATACATGCAACTTAAAACACCATGCATCTTTAACCTATGGAACGAGCTTTCAGCTAATGACTCCCAAACTAGTTGGTCTTAGGGCATTTGGTGGTGAGACACCCCTACGAGTTTAGTAACTCGGGTCGTAGATACTGATAGGTAGATAGTGCAATGTTTGATTCCCTTAAGTTTTTCTCCTCAACCCATGTAACAAGCGTTGGGCCAATAGCTCCCAAGCCAGTTGACTTTAGGGTATTAGGTGTTAAAACACCCCTTCGAGCTTAATTGCTTAGGTTAGGGAGGCTACAAAACCAAACTTATCTACATTTTTATTATTATCACTCTTTTTTTTTGTTTTTTTTTTAATTTCAAATTATATATTATCTCTTTTCCTTAGTTGTTACCTTTAACAAAAGAACATATATAATGT
Organism: Populus ilicifolia; assembly: GCA_015708895.1. NCBI lineage: Eukaryota > Viridiplantae > Streptophyta > Magnoliopsida > Malpighiales > Salicaceae > Populus > Populus ilicifolia. The sequence continues at coordinate 3,321 of SRLM01002195.1, read as the reverse complement.
AATAATTCATTGTGCAACCCACAATCATATGTTAAAGTGTGTATGAAAATTAAGGTTTAAGAATACATGTTAAATGACTATATGAGCAGAATTAAGTGATAAAAATGCGAGAGTTTGTAAACCTGAATATTTCAAGAAGTATTATGATAGAACTTGTTAAGAATGACTACTAAAATGTGTCTTAAGAGTCACTTTAACAAAAGAGCTCTTTTACTCTATCATCCTAGTAACAAAAATTTTACACATGCTTTATGAAATAGAAAACATAGTTAGTTAATTTTTTTTTATCAACTACTACCCTCTCTTCTCAACCCAAACGAGACATTATCCTCAATGTCCTAACATAAAAAGATAGAGTATAGAAAACATCACATGAAATAATGAACACTGATAAACCTGAAACACACTTAAACAAATATAAGAAACAACAAAACACAATAATAAAATCAAAAGACACATAGATTCATAAATGAAGACTCAAATCTAATTTAAGTTTTTTACGGCTTTCCTTAGATAACAAATTTATGCAACTCATGGAGGGATCAATCACAAGAATAAAATATTGTAGTTGGTCAATCAATTGTTCAGTAGTAGCAGCAGAGATTATGATTTGTCGTGCAGAAGATGTTAGAAATTCCTATTCCACAGCATGGTCAATAAAAGATAAAAACTTATCATAATAACCATTAACACTTAACAAACCTATGAGTTTATGTTGAATGTGTAGTTGGACCTAAGAGAAAATATGAAAGATCTCTTTCAATGTGCCTAGACCACCAGGTAAAGTAATGAAGGCATCAGTATGGTTAAACATTGCATTCATTGGAGCTGACATTGTGGAGACCTGAAGTTCCTTTCCAATTGTTTTTCCAATGATGTCCCCTTATGCTAAAGCTTCGAGGACGACCCCCAAAACTTGACTACCTTCTAAAAATACAGCTATTTACACACCTCCCATTAACCCAAGACTGCCTCCCCCATACATTAAATGAATCTTTCTCTAAGCTAGCACTTGACTAAGATGATTTGCTGATTCTAAAAACTCCTTTTCTTTCCCAGGACTAGATCCACCGAAAACACAAATATTTCTTATCTGATGACTTGAGGAACTTGCCATTTCTACACACTTCTGTATTTGTTGAATGTATGGGTTGAGTAGAAATGAAAGGAAGGAAGAGAGGATTTTATAGATGAGAAATTAGAAAGACAATCATACCACCTATATGTAGGCCAATTAGAGTCTCACTCTCTCTCTCTCTCTCTTTATCTATTTATTTGTTTACTTTTGAAAAAGCATGCGTATGTACAGGTAGTTGTGATTGTGGCTTACATCTTCCCTTGGTTTTATGTCCAAGAACGACTTAAACGCCTTTTATGGGTCAGGGATAGGCTTCCTATCCAGTTTTTTTAAAAACTGGCAAATAGGGTCTTTTTTAGTTAGATTCGCAAAACTAAGTCAACTATGTTCTTTATGAAATAGTAGCCATAAATCATGAATTGCACAATGCACATCTCCACCAGGATGCGTCTCAAGAGTCAATAGAAGATTATCTAAAGACTCCTTACTCAGGCCATCCTTAATGAATTGTATTTTATCTTCACGGTTTATAGATACCATTCCTAAAGAACGACATTGTGCATTACAAGTCCATCTAGCACATCGATGACAGACTTTCAGTGGTTTTGCACGACGTTTCTTTGCAAAAGTGCTTGTACTTGTTCCAGGTATGTGTGAAATGAAGGAGTTAGAGAACTCACCTAATAATTGGACCTTTGCTTCAATCAACTAGCGAATATCTTTAGGAATTCCATGATTCATTAACAATCTCAATCTTCCACATCTAGCATAGTAAATTTTTGTAATCACATTCTGAGGCAAAGCGGGAAAATACTTTTTTAATTTTTCAAGATTGGTGTCCATTTTCAAATGAGAATTCGAAGAGAGATTCAAAGAATTGCACAAATATATACACAGATATTAGTTATTATAGGAAATTAAGAGAACTGAGTTAAGTCACGGAGTACCGTTATCCGTCATTTGACCGGGGTTAGAGAAACTAAAAAAAATCACTCAAAAAGAAACAAAAAAATAATATGAGAAAAAAATCAAGCTTTATCTACAAGATCATTCAAACCAGTTGATTCATTTTTACTAGGAAAATTATCAAAAGTAAGCTTTCAAATGATGTCCATTTTCCTTAAAAACATTGTCATTAATTGAATTATCAATACCACAGGCCCCATAAGAATTGCTCCATCTTGGTCTTAGCTCTCTAAGAAATGCATAGAGTTGAGAATTATAAAACAAATTTTTTTGACCAATATTAACTTTTTGATAATTTTCATAAGTTTTCCAAAATGCATACGTGTCCTAGAACATGGTGGGCCAATAAAATCAATTTTGAAAGATTTTTGCAGTTGTCTTTTTTGACGAAAAATAACTTCCACATGCTTCAGAATGACAAAGTTTAATGACACTACTTACCTCATTATCGGGAATGAATCTTTGAAATATTTGATCGGGATAATATTTGAATAAGTTAGAGTCATCACAATAAAAATTCTTCACTTCATTCAAAAACTTTTCTTTGTCTTAGGTATTCCAATCAGCTAGCAAATCTCCTAAAGTAAGAAAATTAATATTTTTATCATACCAAGGCATTGGATTAAGAGAAAGTAAGGATTCATTAGGAAAGTAATCATCGATTGGTATGATGTTAGATGTCGAATTTACTGTCACTTTTGAAAAAAGATTCGCATAAACATTTTCAGTGCTTTTTTCATCCGTGATTTCTTCCTCAGAATAAATTATTTGCAAATCTTCAGATTCCTCCAACTTATTTTTTCTTAAAGTAGATTCAAGTTGATCATAAACTAATTCATCAATATGATCTACTTCTTATAAATCATTATCATTTCCAGGTTGCTTGCAAATGTTGAAAATATTCATCTCCAATGTCATGTTTCCAAATGATAGCTTCATCAGTCTATTCCTATAATTAATCAATGCATTAGAAAATGCAAGAAACGGACGTCCTAAAATAACAGGAAATGAATTACATGCTTCAATAGGTTGTGTGTCCAAGACAACAAAATCTATAGGATAAATGAATTTATCGACTTGTACTAACACATCTTCAATTATTTCTCTAGGGACTTTCACAGATCTATCAGCAAGTAAAAGAGATATAGAAGTTGGGTATTGATTGTCTCTAGCTTTTCAATGAATGCATGCAAAGTTTCCTAAAAATTTCTTCTAGGAGGTAAAGAATAAGGAAAAATTGCTTGACCACTTTTTATGATCGGCTTGTTTTAACTCGC
>SRLM01002190.1:77054-106262 GCA_015708895.1 Populus ilicifolia | reverse complement strand
TATAAAACCATGATAAAAATGCACTTTTGAGTACTAATCAGCTATAAATAAAAACTAGAAGATGAAAGACTTAAACAAAAGGAAGACAAGTGAGGAACGACAACAACAACAATTGACACTTTTAACTCATCTAAAATATATAGTCCATTCTCCCTACGACCTGTCCTAATCAGCTTCTGAGACAGCAGATCCTGAACACAACAAAAAAAATCAGAAAACATAACTAAATAATCACTAGAATCGCATATTTGGCTAACAGATGCAAGATTCAATTTGAGTTTTGGAATAAAATAAATGTTAGGGAGAGACAAGTGAGGTGTGACAACAGAACCAACACCTGTTAAGGGCATAGAAGTGCCATCAGCAGTCATAACAAGAATGAAGGATAAAAGGGATATAAAGGAAAAATATGAGGAATCTGGAGACATAAGATGGGAAGCACCAGAATCCAATACTCATTTAAAATGTGACATACCTGAGGAACTATGAGGCAACTGACTTATAGAAGAAGAAACAGCTATTGCTTATGGTTGTAAGGAGAGAAACTTTTGGAATTGCTCAGCCAAAGTATTAGGATCACCAACTGTGTATCTATAAAATGCTCAAAAAAATTATTGATCCAAGTAATGATCTTTGTATTTTTTGCTTCCCATGCATCTATCAAAGCGATATCTTCTTCTTCAGTATTTTTAGGTACCACATAAGTTCCACTGACATATCCCCACATATTTTTACCTTAAAGAAAATTTCTCATTACATAGCTCCAATACAAATAGTTCTTCCCATCCAACCCCACACTCACATATTGAAACAAATCATCTCTTTCAGTAGCCAAAATCAACAATCACAGAGAACCAGAATGCAAAAGCAATAGAAAACAAAATACCAAATTGTAAAAATTGAATAGAGATTTCAAAACTAAACAAATATCTTCTTAAAATTATATAATTACTCTAAAATACAAAACAAATTTGTAGAAACTAAGTGTAAATACCAAATTGCAAAAGCTAAAGGGAAGATAAAATACCAAATAATTGTAGAAGTTGGATCCACAAAGTTGTGTTCAGGATTAAGCCTCGTTTCATAAAATCAGCTCTAATACCATGTTAAAATAATTAAGATCAAGTAAAAAAAAAAAGACTATAATTTTGAATAATTTGTAAATTATGAGTGTTTAACCTTAACCTAAATATATATAATATATATATAAATTAAACTAAAAATACTATTCTACACTTAATAAATAAAATTATATATATATTATTTATCAATGACCTCTCTTGTGGTCACTGGGCAAACATACAACCGGCAATAAACCAAACAATTGTATTCCTAGGAAGTTTTGGTTCAAGTTCACAGGATAGAAATTAATGAGCTGAATCTTTTTGGCTTAAATGTTTCTTCAGTTGCATTCCTGAAAGTTACGCACCTTTTAACATTCACTTATCAGTCTCATTACTTTGCTGGTATGGTCTTTATTTTTTTTTTCTCGTGTCCTGTTAGTATGCTCAACTAGAAACGAAGCTGAAATTCTTGCTATGTATTCTTAGTCTTTCGAAATCAGCCTCGACCTGTCCTCTTTTGAGTTTTGTTTTGGGCTTAGCATTTTTCAGGTATTGGTCTCCTAACCGTTTTTGTTGTCATAGTTAGGTTATTTGAACTGTGTTTTGTTTACCAGTCTTGGTATGGCTACCTCTGTGGTCTCAGGTCACATGAAAATCCATTGCAATTTCTCTTCGATGTCTATGATATCAATGATCCTATTAAAAAAAGGACACGGTTACCCTCTGGTTCTGCAGAATTTGCTGGGGAGCTACAATTTATCAAGGCTGGACATTAGCAGCTTGGATTAATTATTGATCTCCAAGAAAAGAACAGACAACGACAAAACAGGTAAGTGCAAGAAATATATAGAAAAATTTGTATGAAAAGGAAGCAGAACAGCAATGGTGAGTAGCCAGGGTACGATTTATACGGGAACATATATATTGATTGAAAACAGAACATATGTTGCTTGAACATATGTGAAAGGTTTAAGGTCCTTGCAGCTTCACTGACAATTCATTCATCTTCCTGGATGAATGGAGGGAATTTCATTAATCAAAGAACCAGGCTACGGAAACCTGATTACAGAAGCAGCAATTCATCTACAGTTTTGGAATTTTAGGGTAAACTTCTACTTTCTCAGAAATGGTTTGTTATAAATTTTGTTCTATAACAAGAGGCAGTTGTCAAAATTCCAATCCTATTGCCTATCCCTTAAATCTTATACAGTCAAACTGATACTTTAAGGCAATGATTTCATCCAAAGTAGCAGGTTAAAAAAAAAAAAATTGTATATTCATGTACATCTTCAAAATTATACTACGTATACTTTACTGATCCTTGCCAGAACTTGGGTGCTTCAGAACATCAAAGCATCAGTGTTGGTCAGTCTGACTAAATTCTGCCACACCCAATAATACGGTAAGCTCTCAAGTCCTAGCTTGAGATGCTCAGGAATTAACCTCCACAGAGTGACCATACCGTTTAATGGCCCAACATATTTTAGATGCATCTTTTTACCACTCATTTCTGGATATGGAGGTTACCTCTTGAAACAGGCCTGCTACCTGCATACTTCCACCTCTCCAGATCCATTAGGTATTGCAGAAAAATGGCATTTAAGGACATTAGTGCTTACCTAAGCATGTCTCCAGAAAGTACTTTTGGTCCCCACTCAATGCTGGTGAGATGCTGAAGTTATTGCCATCAGCATGGAACGAAGGATGCCCAAGAGGCATTGGTCGATCAGGAATTGGTGGAACTTCAATATCTCCCTCTAACATTTTCAATGCAACAAGAATGGTTGGCCTTAGAGCCACCATTACATGAGCACACAAAATCCCAACCAGCACAAACCTCTCCATTATCCCTTTCGGATTTGAATTAGAAGAATCCCCACATCTCAACAAAGAAGCATCCAAAGCCTCTTCCACTTTTCCAGCTTTCACCAACGACCAAGCCCAGTCGGTGATCAACAGAGCACGAGGCGAACCCCCTGAAGACAAATCAAGAGCTTTTCTCCCACACATTATCTCCAAAACAACCACTCCAAAGCTATAAACATCGCTCTTCTCAGTCAATTGACCATATAGAGCATATTCTGGTGCCAAGTACCCATGAGTTCCGGCCACTCTAGTAGTAAGATGAGATTGTCCTTCCTTACTCTGCTTTACCAACCCAAAATCGGCAACTCTTGCTCTCATATCAGCATCTAACAATATATTGGTCCCCTTGATATCTCTATGATATATTGCAGGCTTCACTCCATAGTGCAAATAAGCTAATCCCTTTGCCACATCCAAAATTATGCTCTTTCTTTGAGGCCAGCTTAAAGGTTGCTTTCCAATTTGATTACCTGATGATGGAAATAGATGGTCATCGAGATTTCCATTTGACATGTAATCATAAACAAGATACCTTTGATTCCCTCTCTCATCATTATTTCCATCATCATCATCAATCACACAACACCCTCTGAGTGGGACCAAATTCCTGTGCTTCAAGTTGCTAATAATCTCAACCTCGTTGCAAAACTCCGCAGCACCCTGAAAATCAGATTCTATAACCCTTTTAATAGCCACCACTGTCTCATCAGATAAGGTCCCCTTGTAAACAAAACCAAACCCACCTCTCCCTATAAAATTCTTCTGCGAAAAATTATTTGTTGCCTTCTTAAGATCCTGAATTTTAAACCAAATAGACCCTGCATTCGGCCTCAGTTTAGGCCTAGACCCTTGCTGTTCATCTAAATCAAAACCAAACCCTGAATTCTTTTTCCTTCTCCATTTCTTATCATACCAAAAATACAATCCTAACAAACTAAACATTACCAAAAGAGCAACACCGGCACCAGTTAAGCCAAAAACAAGAGCAGAATGAGCCTTACTAGCTGAACCAACACGTGAATTTAACTCCAAGCCCAATATACATGAAACAGCACCATCACTTTCAGGACCAAACTCATTAACAATACCAGCAGCATAAATAATTGCAAAGTAAAAACAATTTGTGGCATGGGTTTGGTTACCATCAATAGACAACAACATGGACTGTACTTTATAACCAGCTCTAACACATCCATCACAAGCTGTACTATCAGTGAGATCAGACTTGCAAGCTGTATCAAGCGAAGTTGACTTACCAAGTCGGGCAACCCAATCTTGTAATGACTCTATACGGGCACAGATGTTTGGTTTTCTTACAAACTGTAAAGGGTCCAAGCAGTATGAGACGAGATTGTTAGCAAGAGAAACAGAGTTGAGCTTTGACTGGTAATCTCGGAGGCAAGAAATAGAGGTGGCTAAGTTTGGGAGACGAAAAAGAGAGGTTTCTTTGAGATGTTGGGCTACAGCGACCCCAAAGAGGGAAAGCAAACTTTGACAACATTGGGGCTTGCTAGTGGTGTTGGTATTGTCATTTTCATCAGGAGGTTGGAAGTTCTGACAAAGACTCCTGTTCCATGGGATTCTTAAGACATAGCTGAAGTCCATGGGACATGTTGCTGCTGTGCCGGTGGTGGTTTCTGCTACTGCATAGGTGTGTGCGTGAGAGAGTAATATCAAGACAAGAAACCTTAACAGATCAAGGTTAGGGCTGCCCCCCATGCTTTGGATTTATTTATCTTTTTTATTTTTTTTGGTATAAGATTTATTTAACTTGGCTTATGAGCGATGGCTTGAACTGCAGAGAGAGAGAGAGAGAGAGAGAGAGGAAAAGAAAGAAATCATTCAGAAAGATTTGGTCAAACACTTTCTTAGGGGTGGTGTGGCAGGCAGGGCTTCAAGTTCATCGCTTTCTAGTGGAGTAGACGTGCTACAGAGGTTGCAGTACATGACATGATTGGGCTTAAGAAAAGGAGAAATGGTTGGCTGCTTTCAGAAGGTCTCATAACAGTGATTTCACTGGCATGGCCTTTTTTCAACCACTTGATGAGATCTTACGGTTCATCGTATGTGCATAAAATATTAACATCAATTGTATCCATTAAGAAGAATTATCAAACTCCAATTTTAACGATAGTTTAAATTATTTTAATCTGAAACAGTATTATTTTATTTATTTTTTCATTTTAGATTTATTCGAGTTAAAAGTCAACTAAATTTGATTATAATAAAATCAAAATTAATTTAATTTAAAACAGACTTGATTCAAACTTTGAACTATTAATTTTCTGAATGAATCCATCAACTAACGTTTAAAAACTCTATCTTATTTTTTTTATTTTTTTGATATCTTAGATATATTTGTAGAATATGCGAAGGAAAACCTTTTGTAGATAAACAAATTCTCTTAGAATAATTTTAATGGCACTAAATATGTAATTCAATATATTCAAGAGTATAAAATAAATTTTATTGAATACTGATTTTAAAATTTAAATTAAAAAAATCAAGAAAATAAATAAAATTTCTATACCATTAAATCAATCAATTGGGTTATTAAGGAAGAGTATTACAAACAAATAAGTTGGACACAGCCAATAAGAACCAAAAAGAGTGGTCTCATGTACCTAACGTATTGACAATAGATAAAAGGGTACTGATGGGACGTGTTCCTCGTCTTTCGGCTGCGCTTGACAATCGACAAAAACCACTTGCTCGCAAGAGGCTTACCGGTGCATGACGTTATTTTTTTACAATATTTTTTTTAAAATATATTAAAATAATGTTTCTTTTTATTTTTAAAAATTTAATTTTAATATTTATACATTAAAATAATCTAAAAATTAAAAAATTATTTTTTAGACATATTTTTACATTATAAAATAAACAATACCTTAATTTATTGCACACGAAAAACATTTTGATTGTATTATTAAAAACTTATCATACTTATTTTTTTATTTTTTTTATAATTTAAGAGTTGCTTGACTTTACTAAGTTCATCTATCAAAATTATGATATTCTACAGGGTGGCTGCTCATTTTTTTTTATTTCTAATGATATTATTATTATTTATTTGATAATTTTATTATATGGTATTTTTAATTTTTAATATATTTTTAGATATTTTAATAGTTTCATATAAAAAAATAAAACAGCAGTGAAAATCGAGCCGGGGTCTCAATGTGGCATATGCTTCCTTGAAGAATGAGATGCAAGGTGTTGTCTTTTACCTAAGCTTTACTTAGCAGTGGATTCAAAAGGCTTTGCATGAAGTAAACACCATGCGTTTTAAAAATGATAAGATAAAAATTAATAAGAAGTGTTATATAATATAAATTTAGAATAATTATTTAAAAAGTAAGATATTAAAAATTAATAAGATAAAAATAATAAGACATATTTATAGTAAATTGTTTAGGATATAAGCATGTAAATCTATATTGAGTTTATATTATATTTATTTTTACACTATTAGTATACTCTTTTCACCTTGATATAATAAATTTAGTTAAAAATAATGAAGAAGAGAAACATAAATAAATAAGATATAAGTTCACTAAGTAAATAAAAAAATAAAAAACATAAATAAGATATTAAGAAAGCAAAACTTAAGCATTACAAAAATATAAAGAAAAAGAGCAAGAACATAATCTTAATTTGAAATTCAAAATGCCTAAATGCATGACAAATATCCCATTTTATAGGTGAAAATTAAAAACTATTGATTTATTGACTAATTATTGAGTAGACGGTCATATCTTTACTTGATAACAATTCTTATTTTTTTGTCTGAACAAAACATCATTATTAACATCATAATTTGAATAGATTTGATTTATAAAAGTTATAGGAAATTGCCTAAATTTTTCAACAAAAAAAGTGAGATCATTTGAACTTTCAAAACTCATAACATGGGTTAAACACTAAATAGTATCTGGATCATAGGATAAATTCAGACTTTTCCGTTGTTGCTAAGATTTGGACTTCCAAATAACATAATTGAGTCTTGCATTCTACATGAATATTTTAGGCGTATATTTTAGCTTTTTATCCATATAAACCAAATTGAAATCCAAGATCTACAGCTTTAGATATGACCTAATAACTGAACATTGTTGCAGTTTGGACTAAACCGTCATCTTTTTTCTAAGTTTTTCACTCTCTTTGTCTTCTCAATTTCAATAGTTGAGCTTATCAATCAATCTTTTAATTTATATGATAGACATGTATTTAACATGAATATTTACTATAAATTAAAGGTATTATGTAGTATTAGACTTGTTATTATAAAACATGCTTTAGTTAAAGAGTTATTAATACTTCAAGTGCAAAATACTGATATAATACCTTGATAAAAATATATTTTAAAGTACTAATCACCTATCCCCGTGCTTGATTTTAAGGATGCATTTCCTATTAGGGATGCCACTGCCTAACAGTTGGAATATTTGGTTAAGAAGCTTGGGCTAGATATATAAACCATGCTTAAGAACCATGAACATACACTAACAAAATAGAAAAGACATCAAACACTTACTGCCACCTTTTGATAGAATCTATAATTACTTTATTTTATCAAAATCAGTCACAAACATATTATTTTGATACACAATAGCATCAACAATAACTCTAAACAAGATTTAAACAATAAAAATAATACTTTTACGTATTAACAAAAAACAAAAAACAAAAAACATCATAACACAAAAAAAGTTAAAAATATATATCAAAAGAGGTTTACACATTAAAAAAACATGAATAGCATGCCACATGGACTCTATCTTTGAGTTTGTACATGATTATACCTTCTCAAAACTTACTGACTATATGCTATTGTTTTTTTTTTTTTTTATCTTTCCCTTTCACTTTTTTTCTTTTCAAAGCTTGTTAGACCTTTTATGTTAGGATCTTGAACCTTTATAAGAAGGTTTATTAACAAAGTTTTTCATCATGTTTTTTTTTCTCCTTTGATTTTTAGGGGTTTTCTAGGTTTTTTGATGGATTCCCTGAAAGATTGATCAAAGCTGAGCCTTTTAATCAAAGTAAGAAAGTTCTGGAAAAAAGCTAAAAGCTGAAAACTCTTATACTAAGTTGGTTTTGCAATGGTGGTTTTGGTTTTAGGGGTACTTGGTGGTTTTTTTATACTTGGAGGGCAAAGAGCTATTTCTAGTCTTTTGATCTTGAAAAGAAGTTTTTAAAGCCATTAATAAGAACCATTTGATAAGCTTTAAGTGTAAAAACATGAAAAAATAGGTGTCATAATCTAGGTTGACTGGGTTGACCACTTTTGAGGCTTCGTCGGAGCAATTCCGATTTAAACATCATTGAAAACCACCTGAAGTTGGTAGAGAAGATGTATACTTTTCTTTTCGATCCAATCTTTTTTAATTTGAAGGTTTGTAAATTCACATTCATCTGTTAAAAGGTGTTAACTTGATCAGCCCATAATTTAAAATTATAGTGATGACTAATCAGAGACAAGATGTTGAAGAATTATATATAAGAATTAGGGTATAAATGTCTAGTTTCATGGAAATAGGGCTATAAAGGGGATTTTCTTCTTCCATTTACAAAAAATTATGTGTCATTTAAAGGTCTATAACTCCATAACGAGCTCTTAGAAAATGCCAACCTTATCATCATTTTTTCCTAGAAGAAGAAGAAAACCATTAGATAGTATATCATCCATGTCCTTTCATTAAAATCAAATGACATGTCATTTATTAAAAACCCTAAAAATTAGTGCTCTTAATTGTTTTTGCAGAAAATCAATTCAGTTCTTGTTCTTTTAATTGTGGCACATACACCCTTAATTAACTTATAATCCTTTAAGTGTTTACAGTTATACCCCTAGAAATTTTGATTTAAATCCCTTTATTAATGCATCTTTTACGAATAAGTCCTTAGTTTTTAATTTCATCCTTAATGGACCACCAAAATTTTAATTCTTGTTAATTTGGCCTTTGATTTGGTCAATTTCAATCTTTACAATCACACACCACTTACAAGATGGTTGTTATTCTTGGAAATGTGTGATTAAGTCTTTAAATGACCTTTAAACTTTTTTTTTCACATTTAAACCCCTAATTTAGCCAATTAAACCTTTCAAAATCTAATTTCAATTCCCAAACTTTAATTTTTTCCTATTAATACCTATATTGATTTTAAAAGCTAATTTTTCTTTAAATTAAGTCCTCAATAAAATTAATTAAACTTTCTAAAATTCTTATTAAGTCTTTATTGATCCAAATTTGTATTTCTTTAACTTAGATAAAAATATTTTCACCAGTTAGACCTTTTGTTAATCAAAATTGGGTTGATAATCTTATACATTTTAGTCCTCCAACTTTTCCACTTGTCATCTTGGTCCCTTACCACTAATCTTGGATAATATTTTAGGTTTTTTTCATATATGTACCCTTGTATTTTTTTTTATTTTTTTTATTACATATGTATATATTTTATATATGGTAAGAAATGGGTAACAACATAGTAATTGCCCAAGGGAGATGGTTTTATTTCTTTTATTGATGGTGTTATCTTTCCCATCTTTAAAGACTGTATGATCATACCAGGGAGAGCATTTATCCCTTCTAATATAAGTTGTGTAACTGCACTAAAGAAACCAAGTCCATCTCATCCTTGAAAGGTTGTAAGGTTGACAACTACTTTGATTCCTCTTCTAGAGTTAGTATAGCCTTTGGGCATTCCCTGAGGGAGATAAAAATCATATTAGATCAATGAATAATATACACTTAATTAACTATGATGCAATTTTAAATTATTTGAGTGTCATGCATGAGGAAGACTCTTTCCCTTCATATCTTGGAGATCATAAGTATTGGCCTTTACTAGCCTTGTGATTTTAAAAAGACTATTCCAATTTAGAACCAATTTGCCTCTACTTTCTCTATTGCTAGTTAACTCCAACTTTCTTAACACCATGTCTCTGAGTTTAAAGGTTATATTCTTAATCCTAGCATTGTGATAATGGGCAATGCTGCGTTGACAGACTTTATTTCTAATTGCTGCAGTCAGACAGGTTTCTTATAAGAGATCCAGCTTGTTCTTAAGGCCTAGGTGGTTGCCTTTTGATGTGTAGTGGACTACTTGATAACTTATGCATCTGATTTCAGCTAAGATTATGGACTAAATTTTATATAGGTGAGGAGAAAAGGATTTTCCTTAGTAAATGTCTTCTTAGTGGTTTTGTAGGCCTATAAAACTTCATTTGGCAGCTTTATCCATTTTTACTTAGCCTCTATTATCTTTTATTTAAGTATATTAAGCATAATCTGATTGGTAAGCTCAACCTAGCAATTTGTATAGGGGTTAGACACTGAGAAGAAATGATGTTCAATATGAAATATTTGTTATTATTCCTTCATTTTATGGTTGTCGAACTGTGTCCTATTATCAGTGATCAAAACTTTTAAAATCCTAAATCTATAAATGATGTTCTTCCAAGAAGATCACTAAGGGGCTTGAAAACTTGACCTTGCTAGCTATTAATATCATATTAAACAAGGTCTTAAAACCTTTATTAAAAGGGTTTGTTCATAAAATTGAGTTGGTGATTACAAATCTCAAAGGTCTCCTTAATAAACAGGTGAATGGTGACACGATCAAAAAATTGATGTCTTCTTCTAATTATAGGAGTGTCGAAGTAATAAATAACCCGGCAAGACCGGGATCGAACTACAAGGAGGTTAATTATCTAAATCATAGATAATAATAATACAACAACAACAATAACAATAATAATAGTAACAACAACAACAGTAGTAGTAGTAGTAGTAGTAGTAATAGTCATAATAATAATATTAATAAAGTTGATGAGAACTTTAAGATGCAAGATTAACGTAATAATTAAATAATGATAACAACAAATGTCAAGATTAGAGGATCCATTATTAGTATGTCAAACAAGTATAGTATAAACTTTTATTATTCAATTGAAAACCACACACAAAGGAGGTTCTAATCATATTATAAATAGTTAATATGATTATATTAGTTATCTTATTTGAATAATGCTAATACTTGTAAATATTGTCAGACATTCATGATTATAACTTATGTTAACAACAAATTAAGTTCCTTTCATAGCACAGGTGTAAGTTATACCATACAGTTGGGTTATGAAAGTGCCAAGCATTTGTTGTACCAAGTGTTATACAACATAAATCTAGATTAGTCATTTAACAAGCAAAGTATTAAAGAGTGAACAAAATAACAAATACAAAACATGTTGGTATCAAACATTAAAGTCTATATGAAGTTTATATTATACTTATTTTTACACCATTAGTGTAACTTTTTTACCTTGACATAATAAACTTAACTAAACATAATGAAAGAAAGAAAAATAAATAAACAAAATAAGAACATAAATAAAATAAAAGTTAACTAAGTAAAGAAAATAAATTGAAAGGCATAAACAAGATATTATTGAAAATAAAATTTAAGCATTACAAAAATACAAAGAAAAAAAGCAAGAGCATGATCTTGATCTGGAAACCAAGATGCTTAAATGCATGGCAAATGCCTTTTTTTATAGACCAAAATTAAAAACTATTGATTTGATGACTAATTGATGAGTGGGTGACCAACTCTTAACTTGGTGACAATTCATATCTTCTCTTGTTTGTCTAAAATATCATTAATAATGTAAGAATTGGAATCACTTAAAAAAAAAGTTGTAGGAAATTATCTTAGCTTTCCAGAAAAAAAAAATAAAGGTCATTTGGACTTCCAAAACTCTAGATATGGGCCAAACACGAAACAATGTTCGTGTTGTAGGACAGATTCAAACTTCTTTGTTATTGTTATAATTTAGACTTAAAAATGAACTTTTTAAATCTTGGGTTCCCATGAAAGTTGTAGGTCTATTACCTTGTCATCCATATAAAGTAGACCTAAATCTAATATCTATAACTCTAGATATGACCCAATTACCGAATAATGTTCTAGTTTGTACTGCACAAGCATATCTTTTCTAAGTTTGGCCATCTCTTTCTCTTTTCAATTTTAGTTCTTAAACTCATCAATCAATCCTTTTATTTATATGATAAACCTATATTTAAAATAAATATTTACCATAAATTAAAGGTATCTTATATTATTAGATATGTTATTATAAAACATGCTTTAGTTAAGGAGTTATTGATACTTAAAGTGTAAAATGATGATATAAAACCTTGAAAAAAAATACACTTTTAAGTACTAATCAAATGGCTTTGATCTTAATGCTTATATGCTTCTAGTCAAGCTTGGTTATAGTCATGAAGATGTCAACAAATTAACAAAGGATAATGATATAACTCGAGTAGAAAGTAACAAAGAAAGCTTGGACAAAGAAGAAAACTTTTGGTGAAACTTCAAAGGCTAGTCTTGGATGCAAACCTTATGCACTAACTCATTTTAAGATTAATAAAAAGGCCTCAAGATACATATGCGTGGAAGAACTGAATGAAAAAAAACAAAGTCAGCCTATATGTATTAGAGCTTTAGTTTAGGATCTTTTTGGTGTGACTACAACTTGTGCTTCAATTTTTTTTTAGGAATGAAACCCAAAAAAGTGAAAGGATTTTAAAAAAGATGTTAGTCTTCATAAGACTTAGACAATATAAGTTAAAAGAGGATAATCATATGCTCGATTATCAACCAAATTTGGTTGAGGGTTCAAAAGATCTTCATAGCAAAATACCTTTATGTATAAAGAGAAAATATAAGTAGGTACTAAGTGTTGAGATGACATTGAAAGGGAAAAAACAAATGATAGTGATTGTCACAGGGATGACATCAAACGACATGCGTAAGTGCCTCTTAAGGAGGTATTATTATTGGAAAGGAAAAGGTTTTGAGTTTAATCATAAAATTATGATTAAGGTTAAGGAGTGCACTTAGTTTTATAGTTATTAGGAATCTATGATCTGTGAAAGTCTGGGTAAAGTATTAATTATGCAAGGGGAAGATGCATCAGCCCCAGTATACCCTACCTAAGGTAAGCTGCATTGTTGTTTGATTGCTTTTTAAGGTTATATTTCTATTTATTAGTGTTTTTCTTAAGCCTAAGACAAATCTCCTTTCGTGAGAGAGTTTTTATCTAATTAGGTTTAATCCTAGCCATTCTATAGTTCAAATTTTAACATCATATTTATTTTACAGTTTGTATCTTTAATACTTGAGAGAATACTCTATCATGTAGTTTTACATATCATAGATATTAAAGTCTACATCTAAAACTCTCATATAAAAAAATGATTGGTAAATGGTTTTTGATATTTTGATCAAATCATAATGGATAATCATAAACTAGTTATGATATCCATTTTTTTCTTTTTGAAACATGAAAAATATGTATTTTTTTGTTTTTTTTAATAAAAATATGCTTGGAAACTTTTTAAAATTTGGCTATATCTATGAAAACAATTTTTTTTTAAAAGAAATTGATTTGAATTTTTTTGATATTTTTTTAATGTGAGAAAATCACAATTATTTTGAAAGGATTTTAGAAATTTTTAGAATTTTTTTTTTGTTTTTTTACTAGACTGGACTCAGCCCACCATTTAAGCTAGGCTAGCACAAGTCCAACTCAAAATAGGGGTTAATTTTTAATTTTTTTATCCTAACTTTCTTCTGGCCCAATTCATGAAATCCATCACTATTTATAAGGGGTGGATGATGGATGTTTTATCTTTAATGGTACCAAGTCTTGTCTCTTGGTTCAACTAGAACGGATCTTAACCATTGGTTTAAAAGAGGCACCTTGAATTGTCAAATTTTACAGTTAAATGCCTTTTAAGTTAGTCTTTTTAGACTAACACCATGATTATTGTGGTGTTAATTGGTCAGAACGGACTATACCGGGGTCTAGAGAAATGTTAGGTGATCGTTTTGAAGTCTAGTCATATTTGGTGGAGATTAAAGGCATTAAATGTACTTGTAAAGTAGCCTCTCTTAGCTGTCATTTGAGAGAAAATTGAATAACAAGATGGATAGTAATCAAAATGGTGTCGTTTTAGTAAAGTTAATTTCGATTCTTGGATTGCTGATTTATCTCATCTATACCCTTGATTGGCTTTAAACTTTAAATTGTATGGAAAACTTCAATTTTAGCTTTAGATTTGAATTTCTTCAATTTAACCCCTAATTAACTATTAAACTTTTAATTTTCTTTAATTTCACCATTGATTTCAATCAATTGGGTTCTTATAGTTCGATGCCTTTTGTAGGTCGGTTCTTAGCTGTGAATTTCTTCAATTTAACCCTGAATTGATCCCAAAACGTTAGATTTCTTGTTATTTAGCCCTTGATTTGAACAAATTGACTTAGTAAAGAATTAAATTTGGTCTTTTAAAATTTTAATTTTCTTAATTAAGTTAAATTAGGCTTTCAAACTTAGATTCTCACTAATTAAACCCCTAATAAAATTAATTTGACATATTTAAATTATAATTAATTTATATACCAAATTAACTCCTTCAATTGGACCCAAATTAATTCTCAAACATAATTAAACTTTAATTTTATCCATGATTAAATTGAATTGGCCTATTAAAAATTTAATTATGTTATTTAAATTAATTTCTATGTATGTTTGTATAATAATCATTTAATTTAACCTTAAGTCTGTATTGCTTCTTCGATCTTGAGTATAATGAGGTACAATTAGGTTTTGAATTTCATCCAAATTTTCACCTTAATTTTTTATGTATTGTTTTTGGAATCCTCCTCGACCTGGTTTCTCCACGTTGCTAGTCTATATTTTATTTTTTGATTTTTGAAAGAAAAAAGTAAATTTAGAGAATAACCTAGAAATAGGTTATAATAGTGATCACAAAGCCCTCTGATGAAGAGAAAGAATAGTAGATGGTGTATCTCACTTTAAATCACATCACTATTGAAAAAGATGTTAATGATGAGCTTCCCGTTGAAAAAGATGCTGATAAGGCTCTACTTGCCTTTGAATAAGAAAATAAACTTACAATGAATGAACTTAAATATGTTAACTTAGGCATCAATGAACATCCGCATCCATATCCACATCCACATCCACATCTAACATTTATCAATGGAAACTTATTAGTTGAAGAAGAGGATTACATGAAACTTTTGATGAAGTATTGAGATATCTTCGTTTGGTCCTATAATGAAATGTTAGGTTTAGACTCGAGGGTTGTTGTATATCAATTAACAGTAAAAAAAAAAGGGTTAGACTTATAAAATAAGCTCACCATCGCTTTCATCTTAAACTCATCTCACAGATTGTGGTCAAAGTTAACAAATTTATCGAAACAAGTTTTATTTATGAGGTCAAATATCATGCATAGATTTCAAATATCATACTGGTGAAAAACAAAAGTGGCTAAATTCATGTTTGTGTGGATTTTTTAGACTTTAACAATGCTTGTCCCAAAGATAACTTTCCATTTCAAATCATCAAGATCATGGTTGACGTTACCATATGACATATGAGAATAACCTTTATGGATGATTCACCTGGCTATAATCAGATTTAAATGGCATCATAAATAAGGAGAAAACAATAATTCAGACTCTTAAAGGAAACTATTACTATAAAATCATGCATTTTGGATTGAAGAATACATGTGCGACTTATCAAAGAGCAATGCAGTAGATTTTTTGATGATATGATTCACCAAAATATTGAATGCTATATTAATGACCTTGCGGTGAAGTCAAAAGAAAAGGAAAACTATTTATAAGATATTTATTTAGTATTGGAATGATTACGTCAATTCCAACTAAAGATAAACCTACTAAAATGCATATT
This sequence comes from Populus ilicifolia, assembly GCA_015708895.1. Lineage (NCBI taxonomy): Eukaryota > Viridiplantae > Streptophyta > Magnoliopsida > Malpighiales > Salicaceae > Populus > Populus ilicifolia. Next base: position 90,533 of record SRLM01002190.1, on the reverse strand, counting down.
TGGTGTGTCCTCAAGAAAATTTATAGGATTTATAGTTTTGAAATCAAGAAATCAAGATTGATTAGTCTAATCAATGCCATCTTAAAAGTACCAGAATCGAAAAAACATTCATGAGTTGAAGAGTCTTCAAGGAAAGTTAGCCTATACATAAAAGTTCATTTCTAACTTAGTGGGTTGATGTCAACCATGCATTTATTTGATAAAAAAGGATACATCATTCTATTAGGATGAACGTTGTACTAATGCCTTTAATAAGATTAGAAAGTACTTGTTTAGTCCATTTGTCTTACAAGCACCACTACCAGAATGCCTATTTATCCTCTATATTGCAAATCAAGTATGTTTATTAGGAGTGATGTTAGCATATAAAATGATAGAAGCAAAGAAAATGCTCTCAACTACTTTAATAAGACACTAAATGAGGCCGAGTTGAATTATTCTTCTATAAAGAAGACATGTCTAGAATTTATGTTTACAATGAAGAAATTAAGACATTACCTTTTAACACATTCAGTACAACTAATCCCTCAAGTGGATCCTATCAAGTACACCATCTCAAGGCTATTATTATTAGGAAGATCAACAAAATAGGCTTTACTACTTCAATAATTTAAGATTGTTTATGTCTTATAAAAGTCGATAAAGGGGCAAACATTGGCTGATTTTCTTGTCATCATCATATTCCTGCTGGGTGAAAGTTCCTTGAAGACTTGCATGATAAGGATAGAGTTCATTGAAATATCAAAACTATGAAAAATGTTATTTGATGGAGCAACACAATAAAATAAAGCTAGATTTAGGGTAATATTTATCACACTTGAAGGAAAGGTCTTGTCATTCACATTTGCACTTACTGAATGCTGCTCTAATAACATATCCGAATATTAAGCTTTGATTTTTGGGATAGAGATGATGGTGAATATAAAAATACCTCACCTTAAGGTTTTTGGAGATTCTCAATTAGTCATTTGATAACTATTCTCATTTTATGAAGTTAGAAAACCAGAACTTGTCCTATATCACAAGTATGCATTGAAATTAATGACATCACTTGATCGCACCACTTTGGAACATGTATGATGAAAAGAGAATAAGCATGTTGATGCCTTAGTAAATTTGACATCAATATTAACATCATGAAGTGAAGAGATAAAATTTCTTGTATGTTAAAAATAAGGGAGAAAGTGTAACTAGGAGTTTGAAAAAAAGAAGAAGACTGCCACTAGTTGCTTATTAACTATTTAAGACATGGTAAGCTATTTAAAAACCTACGTCATAAGATGGAGGTGAGGCAAAGAGCTTATTCTTTTATATGCTTTCAAGACACTCTTTTTTGATGCTATTTGATGGAGTCCTTTTGCGTTATCTTAAAGAAAAAAAAGCTATAAAAACATTAGAAGAAACGCACTTAAGGATTTGTGAAGTGTACTAGTCGGGTCCTAGAACTTCACTTTTGAATCAAAACAACGAGTTACTATTGACCTGTAATGGTGAAAGATTGTATAGACCACGTTAAAAAATGTCATAGTTATCAATTATATGCTAATTTGACCTACTAACCACCCAAGCCTTTACATCTCATAATTGCTTCCTAGTTCTTTGATGCTTGGGGACTTAATGTGGTAGGGCTATTTTTGAAAAACTTAGGGGGATATTTTTACATATTTTTGAAAAGATTGCAATTAATTACTTCTTGAAATAGATAAAAGTTATAGCATTAAAAAAGTTCATGAAAGAGACAATAATAAACTTCATTTGGATAAACATATTTATCGTTATGAGATACCAAGGTATATCATAATTGATAATGAAAAGAATTTATACAATAATGCTATGAACAAGTTATGTGCACAATTCAAACTACTCCATATTTCTTGGTATACAATGTTGAAGTTGCTTTTTTATTATAATATCAAATCTCATCTTTGAGAATTGCAGTCTAAGGACTCTTAATTGAAGAGAATATTTGTTTATACCTTGAAGAATTTGAAGCCTTACATGAAAAATATTTTGAAACACAAAAATGATTAGAATGTTATCAAACTCGACTTTGCAGAACTTTTAACAAGAAGGTGCGACCACACTTATTTAAGTAGGAGATATTATCTTGGCAATTTGATACCATTTAATCATGTAACATATATGGGTAACAAGTTCCTTTTCAAATGATATTGATCTTATGTGGTTAAAGAATTTTACACCAATAAAACTTACAAAATTTCCAATGAGAATGAATTGAGGATTAGGCTTATTAATGGAAATTTTTTAAAGAGATACCATACTTAAAATCTAATGTAGCTCTTTACTTACACGAGCTAAAACTTCAAAGGGCATAAAAAATAAACAACAAGAAAATTAAATAATGGTATGACTTGATCTTTTATCCATAAAGGTACTTAAGCAACTTGGAACTCATACTGAGTACAATCATGTGAAAAAAAAACTAACAAAAAAAATTTGAACCATGTTGTGACTTGATCCTTTATCTATAAAGATATGTAAGTGACTTAGGAATTATTTTAAGTACAATCATATCATCCTTTAAAACTATTTGATCTTATATGATTGCATGTATATATAAAAAAAGGTTAATAAACCTGAAAACACAATCATAACATGGAAACCCATATAACAAGATGCAAGCGTGGGCAAAATATAAACTTTATTGATAGAAAGAAAAATTATATTATATAAAATGTATATTCTTAATATAAAGTCATAAGCTAATGTTACCAAAACTAAAAAGAATTCCAAGGCATGAGAAACTATTGGCATACTATGGTTTCCAGTTATGTTTTTCTAGCTCTCTTTGTTTGGTCCTCATTAGTCCTTTTAATTTTTTAAAAATGAATATTATGGTGATCTTTGCTTGAATGCCAGAGATGATGACTTTTTTTTAGAAAGTTATTCGTCATGCACCTTGAGGGATGGTTCTAACTTAGTCTTTTTGTGTTGTGGCTCCATGAGCTATTCCACATTTTTTGTTATCTCATCATGAGTGGTGGAAAAAAAAAATCTAGATGCCTCCTCTTCAAGAGCTTCATAATTTTTTAGCTGCACTTCAAGCTTTTCAATTTCTAAGACTCATTACTCTAATGAAATCGATAACAAAGGTTCTAAATGGCTAAACTTTTTAACATCTTCAATCACCGCAGTCATTATTTTTTGATAAAAAAGCAATCAACCTTTATATCTTCTATAAAGTGGAGGATCTTTTCAACTTCACCAGCTATGTGGGGAATATAATGGACTAGTGCACAAACAATTTTATTTCTGATGTATTCCCAACACTTAACAACAAATTCAACTTTTATCTTACCTATTAGGCAATACTAAGTCTAAGAGTATGCAAGTTAGTCCTTATATTGTTGAGGATCAGTGAACTAGATAAAAAAGAAGAGTTTCCAATCCTAACAATTAAAATATTGAAGCATTTAGGCTAGTAACAAAGTGACACTCATTTTTGGTCTAACATACATGACAAAATCATTCTCTACGGCAGGATGACCAAGTTGAAACAAAGAATTATAAAAAAAAGAAGGTTGATATATGTTAAATAACATGAATTAAAGAATAAAAAAAATATATTTAACCAATTTATCAACATTATCTAGCAAGATTGATGCATTAAGAACTCCATTAAAAAAACAGGGATTAAACATTTTCTTGGTACATTTTAAATGTTTTCAATGATGATCACTGCTTTCATGTTCATTGTCCTCAGCATTGCTTTAACATCCTTTTTCTTCTCCTCCTACATATATATGTGAGCATCTTCTTAAAATAATTATTTTTAATGAGAGGTGCATAAAAAAATAAGTGTTCACTTACCAATTATAAAGAAAAAAAATTATGTACTCCCTTCATTTTCTCCCGAGTTAATGGATTTTTTTCTTGAAAAAATCTTTTGAAACTCCATTCTTTTCACACTTAGAATTATAGGTGGTCTTTCTTTATATAGGCATATGTTTGGACACTATCATCCTTACCTAAACAACATCATCTGCTTGCTTGTTTTTTTTATGAGTAGGAGAAATTTTCTTTTTCTTTGTTAAGATAAGATTATTCTTCTCTTTTTCCTTTCAAGATACTACAACAACATTGATAATGTTGCTATTTAATTTTTTATCCATGTTTTGATAAATTTTTTAAAAAATTTTAAAATAGAGAAAACAATAAAAATTTAAAAAATATATTTTTTAAATATATTTGCATGAATTTTAGCATTTTTAGCACCGTTTCAAAAGAATTTAAATTTTTAAAGATATTTAGAACCCGTTTGACTTTTAACCTATTATTTTTAAAATAAATTATTTTTTTTATTCAAGTTGATGTTTGTAAGAAAAATCTAAAAAAATAAAAAAAATCAAATTTATATATATATATAAAAAGAGTTAAGTAACCAAGTTTGAGGACCTAGCAATATTTTTCATATAAATAAGAGTTTCCAACTCATACATAAAAATGGAGCAATTTAATAAAAAAACAAGGGATACATGAAAAAAACCCTAAACTTAAACCTATCTTTCCCAGCACAAGTCACTGCCCCATTGTAGCTTTTGGTTTTCTTGCTCCCAACTGTTCTCCATCTCAGCCACTTTACCTTCTACAGGTACCCGACCACAGTACCAACACTCTCTTTTCCTTCACAACTAGCTCTTACCCTTTTGCCTTCCACTTTTTCCTCTCCCCTCCTCTCTCAGCCAACTAAACAGATCTTCACCCCCTCGTTCTCCCTTTCCTCTCTCAGCTGCACCTATACCAACCTCTCCCTTTTCAGCCGGCCACACACCTCAGCTGTAGCTCTTTCCACACTGACTTTAACTTCAGCTTCTTGCTGAATAAAATCTAGATTTGCTTGTCTCTTTCAATTAACCTCTAGTAGCAGCTCAAGCATAATAGCGCCAATGGACTTAGATTTGTCTGTCGCTCATCCTCCTTTAACATCACCGGCTAGCTTGCCAGGACCCGAAGCAGACCCTCTAGCGGCACCCTACACACTGCTGGACCCACAAATCTAGATCAGCTTCTAACCAAATCCCTTGATCGGATAACCACCTCCCATCTCCACCGCAACTTCAGTGGCCACGAACAACAGTAATAACAAGATCAGTCATTGGCAGAAGAAAAAAACCAATTTGGGAGGAAAAGAAACAGAAGGCTTTGAACAAATCTAAAACCAAACAAAAACGTTTGTTTGTTGTGTTTTCTTTGCTTTATAGGTGACATTGTTTGTCATCGCTTGTGAAGGAAGGAAAAAGGGAGGAAGTTGGGAAGACCCACTCGTTTCCCAAGCGTTGCTTGCAGTGCCATATGAACCCACGCATCACCAACGATGGGGGTGTGTGGAGAAGAAGTCTTCCAAGCAATGCTTTAGATTTTGAGGGATTTATTTTGTAAATTTTAAATTGTTTAATGTATTTTTTTTAATTTTAAATTTTTATAATTTGTAGCTTGCAAATGTGATGTAAAAGAAAAAAAAAACATAGTAAAAGTGAATACATGTGTGTTTGTATTTATTTATTTATTTATAGATGTTTTTATGATGAAGCTGAAAACACAAAAGAAGCATTTAATGTTTTGACTTTGTTATGATTAAGGATTATAAATTTACATTACATGGAAGATATATTTTTAATATCCGATAGAAAGATAAAATTTTTAAAATTTTTTTAATATATAAAAACTATGAGGTAGTTTATATTAGATATAGTGTACTAAAAATACTAATATTTTTCTTAGTCATTTATTCGTGAATTTCTAATAAAACCAATACACTAAATACTAGATAACAACTTCTGAAGAACTGATTAAGTAAATGAACAAAAATCACCATCGACGTCACATGATCACGTGCAACAAATAGGACCTTTTAGAATGTCTTTCATCTTATAAGGATAAAATTTGGACCACTTTGAATTCCACCACTTCATGTAGCATTTAGTTAATAAAAAAAATCCTAACACTTAAGGAAATGGAATCTTGCATTTAAAATGAGTGTTAAGTTTAGTAAAACCATACAAAGTTGAAATGTATCTTCCAAGGTTAGAATCCTAGTTCTCTTTCTAAAATCACACGGAATATATTGCTAAAATCTAAATTATATATTGAATCTATCAGGATAATAAGAATTAATGATATAAGTATCATCGTAATGGATTGTCAAACAATCGAATCAAACATATATAAAATAGTTGCTCTTGAGAACCAATAAGTTGCCATCATCATGTAAGACATGAACTTTAGCTATAGGAAATAATGCAGAAGATATAGTTCTTTTAGGATTTTTGAAAATTCTTTTTTTCAATTGAGCTAGATGGATAAGTAATCTTGTTAGATTCACTAGATTTACTTGTAGAGAAAGACACTTTATATTTCAGATTATCTTAGAACTAGAAATCTATCCAATCTTGAAGAGTCATTACACATTCTTCATCAATAGTCTCACATTCTTTATGAAAAGTAATAAATAGATACTTGTAGCTCTTTAAAAGAAAAAACCTTATTTTTTATTAGTGTCATTAAGTTTATAAGAAAAATGGATGACTTCATCATAAAAAGTGCAAAAAATATGAAGGTTGCTATATGATTTCAATTCCTAAAATGATATAGACTCCTTATCATTTGGGGTAGATAATATGTTAGTATAAGGATTCCAATGATTATAAAAAGAGCAAACAACATTTATTTGCCGTTCATATATAAAAAAAGAGATGCAAAAATGGTGTTTTAAATATGTTCTTTATTGAGGATCGGCTTATAAAAGCATCTCCAATGTAAAATACTATTTTTAAAAGCTAAATTAATAAAATAGCATTTTGAATAGTATAAATATAACTTATTTTATCATATCTATTCCAATGAAAAAAAGCCATTTGAAGAGCCATTTATATTAGAGTAAAAAAAACAAGTGTTTTATTATTTCTTAATATATTTAATGCTATTTTTTTCCACATGTCTACATTTAATTGGTCTATTTTTTTAGTGGTTCCACTTTGTTGGTTTTGGTTCTTTAAAGAGATATGTAGAAATAATATTTATGGAAGAGAAAAGATATTTTAGCATTTTGTTTGGTTTCTCTCTTGGAGTGTGCAAAACAAGCAAAGAAAAACTAAAATATTTTTTTATTTTTATTTTTGACTATATATTTAGCTTCTCCATTGCAGATGCTCTAATGTTTTAAAACATATTATGTTAATTCCTAATACTAGGGAGTATAGTGAAGTGCATTAAATATTGAGAAGTAATCTTTGCAAGTAGCATCTCTAGCATATTTATGGTATTCTATTATTGGCAGATCAACTAGAAAAGTTGTCGAATATAAAAAAAACTGAAATTGTAAAACTTTTTAAGGCAAACTACTGTGACTATAAAGTTTATAAAAAGTCTTCGATAACTAAAAAAAGTTAAATGTTTGATGCTTTCAGAATAACAATTCTTAGTGAAACGACCAACAACGGGTTTGTATACCGAAAGGCTTTTCCTAAGATACTTGTTCTTAATTACGAAAAACCTTTTAGAGGAAGAAGAACAAAGAAAGCAGAACTCACCTTGATAAAGAGCAAAAAAAAAAGTGGTGTTTTAGTGTTGAAAGGAGGTTATGAATCGCCAAAATTGATGGTTTATTAAAAGTAGTAACCATCAAAGAACGACTCTTCAAGATCCACCACCGTTAAGAAATCAAACGTTATGGAAAATTCAAATCATCAAATCAAGTGATATAGAATCTCAAATCAAGATGGTAAACCTATATGCGAGTAATTTCATAAGAAAATAAAAAAATCAATCAAGATTGGTGCGTTAAAAAAAATTCTTGATCATCATCTTTCACCTCAATGAGTTTTAACGAATGCCCATGACGTAAATGGCAAAACTAATCTTCATCACTTAGAGATTTTTATGGTGGACAACAGAGTACACTCGATATCCATGCTAAAATTGCACCATTCAAGTAGAAGCCCTAAATGGTTCTGTCACAAGCGTCATAGTTAAAAGAGTTCGACTGAATGTATGAGAAGAGAGAACATGGATGAAGGAAGTGTCGAATCTTGAATGGCAAATCAGTACAAGATTAGTAAAAAAATATATGGAAATTGGTTGTAACCATAAGTGAGATCTGGGCCAGATTTTCCAGTCAACTTGACCATCCTCATTGTTTTGAACTGTCAATTCCAAAAGTAGGAAATGGATGCCTGTAGTGACTGAAATGGTAGAGTTGCTTTGGCCTTTATGTTTGATGAATTCCAGAACCATGTCAAACATCGTCTTGAACTTGCAATTTGTGAAGAAGTAATTCAGGGCTGAGAACATATCATAATTTGAGGTGCCGATAGTTAGGGAGCATTAGTGACCAAGGTGCTGAATCTTTTGCAACAGTTTCAACCGTAAATTACAAGAAGCACATGAAGCTAAAATTCACGCATAAATTCTGGACCGGAGCCATGCTTGGTGGACAAGGAAATTGCAATTGACACACAAAATAATGAAGTTGAAGTTCTTCCATGGTTGGTTCATAATAAGCACACTTGACATCCAACTTAGAATCATGTCCTCCATGCATACAAAAGAAAAAAAAACTGCAGTTGTAAGAAAAATAATGAATGGAGACTTACATGCCGCTACAGAGTGGTCAGCTACTAATGATACGTTGTCTAGTGGAGGTTGTCCTAACGATAAAGGAATAAGAACTTGTGCTGTTCTTTTATGACAGATAAAACTGTAGTTTATTGCACATTGTTCACTATTTTTCCTTTTTTTTTTTTTTACAACAAATGAAAGAAGGGAGCGGTAAGTGGAGGTATGATTCCCAAATCAAGAGAGGAAAATGGAGTCAAGAAATTTTATGTCGGTCATATCTTGCCAACCGTTGGTCAGAATCATGAATGGCTTGCGCACAACCAGATCTTCAAAACAAGACGTCATGCTAGCCACTTTCAATAAAAGGAAAGAGTTCTACAAATAAAGTTCCACCATATGTCATTTTTTATATTTTATTTTTATATAAAAGAATAAAATAAAATAAAAATAAATAACATAAAAAAAAATTAGCTTTCGTATATTTCTTAGCTAATAAAAAATTAATATACGAGATGAGATATTCAAGATATCTTATTATAAATATAAGATCTCATAAATAAAAATTAATTAATAAAATAATATTATGTGTCATTAAAAAAAAAGAATCTTAAACAGAGAAAGAAAAATTCTTGGAGATTCAATTTTTTTTTCAAAATAAGCTCTTCAAATAGAGAAGCTCTCTTTACATCTGTTAAGTTTTCTTTATCTATACTTGATGTCTACAAAAAACAAAACTTTATTGGAACAAAGTCTAAATACCTTAATATTTTGAAAATAAATCAAAGATATTTTTTAAGACATCAAATCATCAATTATCGCTCTACAATTCATGCCTGAATTCATATTTTTATAAAACACAAATCTTGACTCGATTTCAAAAATTAATTAAGTTATTATATATCAAATCTAATAGAAAAATAAAAATATTGTTTATTTTTTGTAAGAATATTTTAAATTGAGATTGTATCCCATCATATATTTTAATAAAATAAAATATTTATACACGTGTGATTATTTAATTTCACATGCTCAAAATTATATTTACAAATATATCATTTGCTAATAGGATTTCAGTAATCTAAAAGTCGGGTTTCGATTGATAGGACCTAAAAAACTCATTTACAACCTTTATTTTCATTTGAAAACATCTAAGGAACATCATATAAACTTCAATAAATACACTTTTAATCTTAAAACTCCCTTTAAATGATCAAGAAAATCTAAAAATCTCAAACCTTGATCTACTTTTTCTAGCAAAATTAAGGATAGAAATACCTTAAATTATACTCTTCTCGTCAAATAAAACTTGTTAATCTAAAGATTAGTTTTTTTTGTTGTTGGAATATGGCAAACCAATCATTTTCTCTTTTCTCTACTTTGTTTCAATTATTTTCTGTCTTGTTTTAAATTCATGGATTAAAACAAAAAAAAAAACTTTTGATGAAAACATAAAATCCTCAAATTAAAATGATGAAAGAAAGAGTCAACAAAGAATGTGGATCAATATTTTTTTTCATCAAATTTGAGAGAAACCCTGCTTCTTCTTCTTTTTCTTTTTTTCTTTTTCTTTTTTTAAAACCTATCTATAAGGTACAAACTCAAGCTATATCTTGTTAAATTGGTCTTCAATCAAATTTTAAAATCTGATTAAAATCTTTAATTCTTAAAAATATACAAAAAAAAGAAGAAACTATCAACTTACAAATCATTATAAAAAAGATGAAATTGAAAAAAATAAAACAATTCATTGAAATCCACAATGACCTAGAAGCACAACGCATGCACTGCAGTGAAACCCAAAAATTAATTTTCATCATCATATAATTATAATTTTTGAAATAAAGCTCCTTCTCATAGTATATACTTTCTACTCTGTCCAGCCTCCATAGTCAATAATAAAAATAGAAACGGATTGAATAAAGAACATAGCCTAGGGGGCAAGTTCAAAATCCTTCTTCCTTGGGTACTCAAGGATCTTGCGTCTCCCCCTACGTAATCTTAAAGTTCGATACACGTGATTTCCAAGAATTGGTGAAATCCAAAGAAATGAGAGCGGCACCTACGAATGGAAATGATAGGTCTTCCTAGTTTCTTCAGACGGAAATTACAAGTCAAGGTGATGACTCCATGTGATCAACATTTCCATGTTAAAATCATGATTGTGATAAATACATATTCCAATTCTTTTTCGCCATTATAAAGCTGTTAAAACCATCAGTTACAAAACGGAAAACGAATATGGATAAAGTACACATTCAACTGAATATTTTAGTGATACAGTCACAGGGTCATCAACAGGCATAAATATTATTCACCTACAAAATTTAACTCGATCCATGATATTTTAGTAGTCATCGCCTCTCGATATGACCTCTTTGCAGGTTGGCCGCAGTAGGATGGTATGCTCGAATTGGGATACATAACTGCCCTTAACATCGCATAGAGGAGGATAAGGCTGCCAAAGTAAGAGAGAAGGAAGACTAATTACAATGGGTATAACAAACGTATGATATAGCAATAGATGAAAGCTACACAAGTCATTATTTCTGTTGCAGCTATCTTGGCCCTCTGTGGTCATGATAATAGATTTGCGGCTGCTATCTACTGCAGTGTGTTCTATATTTTATATTTTCAGGAGAATACGAGTTTTCAAGTTACTGCAAAATTCACCTTAGCTGAAGGAACATGACATCAAGAACTAAGCAAACCTGTAGGAGTACTGGGGATCCTATGCTGAAACTGACGACAACTTAATGGGCATTGTTTTTTTTATTGATAAACAAGGCTATTTAAGTTATCTGTAGTCCAGATTGGTGCACAAAAAGACAAATGAGACGTGAGAAATTGAGGATTCCTTGGACATGAAAGAACTGAGAAATACCTGAATGATGCCAAAATCGCACAAATTTTTTAGTGCCATTAAATATTTAGTCTCTCCGAGGCGATCTAAATACCGTCTACAAAAGGCCAATGTAGAGAAGTTCTTATTGATTGTTGCTAGCAGTTGCTTTGCTCTTGGCAACCTCAGAGGGATATGGCCAACATCAAAATTTTTCATGTAATGGCTGCACTCTAGATCTTCTCTTACATATCCTTTGCCTGAAAACATAACATAAGAAGACTTGTTACACCATAGGTCACAATTTTCACCAACTGCCATCCCCTTCAAAAGATAAATCAATTCCCTGCCAGATGAAACAACTATTACCTGTAGATGCAAATGTTTCAATTGCAAAAAATTCACCCTCTTCCATCTTCGTCTGCTCCCCTCCTTTAACTATGGGAACAGATTTTCCAGCATGAATCTGATAGGGTCCAATGCTGTGCCCATTCAAATTTCGAATACTCTTAACTGCCAATGACATTTCAAGTCCATGTCACACACAACATGGATGCTTTTATGATAAATCAACAGATGTGCATGAAATCTCGAGCATATTCACTATCCTATCCATATAAAAAAAATACACTGAACCACCAAAAGCAGTAACGTTTTAACTGTATATAAGGTGACCAATCATTCCTTATTTTTCAACATGATAACAAGTTATTCTTGATGCATGATGAAGTCAAATGAGGGAATTATGTTACTATTGCAAAGATTCAGGAACTGGAAACACAAAGTTCACACTGGGTCATAGTTCAACCATCAAATAATGTTAGATCCATTATGGGTAGAACTAAAATGGAATTGTATGATTTAGAACAGGAGTTCTAAACCCCTGTACAACCAGATGCCCTAGATGGAAAAAAGAGAATGAAACTTCCACAAGACTAGCTTTCAAGTTGCTCATTCACTCTATTCAACAGTTAACAATATTTTATGATGAAAAGAGATTGCTCCCTAAATTCTTTCCACAAATTCGTTATTCCAATTCTATCAAAAAAAATCTAAAAGTTGTCCTATTGCATTACGTGAAGAGCTGATAAAAAAGAAACTATCAAATAGACACCAAATTAGTGCACCAACAAACCATTGAAATGCAGCATCAAATAAACATCATACCTTGAAACACCTTTCCATTAATTTCAACCTCGTATGATTCCATGACTTCTTGGATGGCAGCACCAACATCACAAAGACGCACATCAATCCCAGATTCCTGAAAAGTTAAAATAAAAATCAGCACAAGCTGTACTCTGCAAATAATTAAGCATGAGTGACAAACTCTTCAGAGCAGTTAGGTATTGGAATCAGTCAAAACAAAACAAATGACGTCCTTAATCCTCTCAAGAGAACAAGAAAAGAGTCCTCAACATTAAACACTTAAATCACTGATCCTGACTAATCTTAGTAAAACATCTCCTCCCTCATGTAAGAAAACCCATTCCAATATTATCTACTCTTTTAGGAATGGATATACATATGGTGAAAGAAAACATAGTCGGGCTGGCTATATAGCACCCTTTTGAAGGGAGTAAGTACACAGGGATAGGGTATGCAAGAAAGATATTTTAGAAGAATTTGTAATAGGGAAGCAACAGAGTGAGTTCAGCTTTATTTTAATGTCAACTAAACTAATCAAATAGATCAATGCTTGCCCTTTTTGAATGTTAAACACAAGTCCCCATCAAGAGAAAACTACATCATCAGCATTAAGAATTACATGCAATATCTTCAGCATTAGGAATTAGAAGACCACAAATTTCAAATCTATCCTTCCTTGGGCACATTACACACTCACAAAAAGTCAAAAATTAACTTCAGAGATAAAAGGTCACCTTTTACAATGTTAAACACAAGTCCCCATCAAGAGAAAACTACATCATCAGCACTAAGAATTAGATGCTATATCTTCAGCATTAGGAATTAGAAGACCAAAAATTTCAAATCCATCCTTCCTTGGGCACATTACACACTCACAAAAAGTCAAAAATTAACTTCAGAGATAAAAGGTCATC
>SRLM01002190.1:0-76959 GCA_015708895.1 Populus ilicifolia | reverse complement strand
AATTTCAAATCTATCCTTCCTTGGGCACATTACACACTCACAAAAAGTCAAAAATTAACTTCAGAGATAAAAGGTCATCACCTTTTACAATGTTAAACACAAGTCCCCATCAAGAGAAAACTACATCATCAGCACTAAGAATTAGATGCTATATCTTCAGCATTAGGAATTAGAAGACCAAAAATTTCAAATCCATCCTTCCTTGGGCACATTACACACTCACAAAAAGTCAAAAATTAACTTCAGAGATAAAAGGTCATCACCTTGATTCCTGTGTTGGTTGCTTCACGTGAAGCTTCAAGTAGTGGATCAAACATAGGGTTGAATGCCACTGTAAATGCACAGTCCACGATATGTCCTGCAAATTAAAAAATCACCCATTAATTAAATGGCTCTAGCTGAGAAAAACGGAAGTGTTGAACCAACATATTATAATAAAAAAAAATACGAATTAAACCATAAAACCTGAAATGTACTACAAATGTTTTTACCATCAATATGGGTCCCAAAATCCAATTTCATCACATCATCATACTGAAGCACAGTCTTATCCCCTGAATTTGGGGTCCAATGAGCAGCGACCCTAACGATGAAAAGGAAATTTAATAAAGAAACAACTGAGGGAGAAAAAAACCCTACAGGTCACTAAATCCCCACATATAAAGTTGGCATTCACCAGTTCAGAGAGCATCCAGTAGGAAATGCAATGCCTGCTTGTAGGCCATTCTCTGATATTAGCTTACGAACTGTGTTCTCCAAGGTCTCACAGAGATCCGTCATTAACATTCCAGGTTTCAAAATGCTTTTCATATACTTCCGCACCTAAAAACAAGTAGACTGCATTTCAAGAAGATGACACCAAATGCAGAGCAGGAATAAAGTTATAAGAAAGACCCATTAGCAACCTGGCGATGAACTTCTGCTGCCTGTCGAACTGAATTATACATTGGCTTTTCAAGACGCTCCAACTCTCTTTTTTCTTCAGACGTAGTCCTCCATAAATTACTAAAAGATCCAAGTTCCCATCAATTTTCACAGAAAAAAAGGATAAAAGATAATCAGAAAATTGAAAAAAATGACAACTTATGGGATACACTTAAATTTAATCAACAATTTCACTTTCATATCTGAAAATTACAGATCTCAAACAGAAAAGAAGCATGTATCATTCTACATTTACAAAATTAGTATATTATAAGCTTTTTCTATATAACTGCTACATAATTTTGCTAAAACTCAGACACATTTAAAACTCAGACACATTTGAGCCTATACTATGGCACACTAATAGTCGATCTCAGAAAAAAAAAAGGAACAATATACTCTTGTTAGCCAGTGAATCCAATAATAAACCTGATATTCACACGTGAAGGCAAGAGATTGGCAAAAGAAAAAAACATATACTCAACTCATCTTTGTACTGTTGAATTTCACCTTCAGGAAACTCCCCAGTTGGAAAGAGATCAACAACAGGAATAGAGGGTGGATCAGTCTGCTTTGGTGATTCCTTCTTTTTCCTGTGGATTACAGAATAGGAAATCATTGGCTATTGGGTGAAAACATCATCAGGAAAGAGAATCATGATAGGAACGAGTACTAACTTGCTTTTATTTTTCTTCTTTTTCTTCTTTGTAACTTCTGCAAGAAAGCAATTTGCAAATACACACAATTTCATAAATTTGAAAAATTATAATAAATCATTAAATCTCCTCAAAAGAGATAATAATACCTAAAGGCATCCCGCTAATATCTCACAAAAAAAACCCCATTTATTGATAATGAGAATCAATCCCATGTTTTTCTATTTTTTCTCAAAAAAAAAAAACTCCTTATAAGTAAAAAAAATAAAAAAGTACCATTGCTAAATTAACAAAGATATATAAGAATGAAAAACTCTATATAAACTTAGCTCTGCTGATAAATTGTATTTTCAAGATTTCAAAGAAAAAAGTCGTGATTTTCTCATTCCAGTTCTTCAGAAGCTTAGGCCTAATGATAAAACCATTTTCCCTGCCATATCCAATCCCCAGTTTGAACCTTATACCTCCTCTAAAATCAAATCAAATTGATCAAATAAAGTGATTAAACCCAACCAAATTAACAATAAAAGCCCAAAAAATATGACAAATTACAAAACTTAAGCATAGTCCCACAGCAAAACACAACCAAAAAACGATAAATTAAGCAACTTAAGGAGAACCCAATAACAAAAATAATCACCTTTGGTCTCTTCTTCTTCTCCTCCTTCTTCATCTTCTTTTTGTATCACAGAAGAAACATCAGAAGAATCACCGTTTTCATTGCTAGTTGAAGCCTCTAAATTCCCATTTTTATCTTCTTCTTTAGTCCCATTTTCTTCAATAGGAACTTGGGTTTTCAAGTCTTCACTCGCCATCATTCGAAGACCCTTTTGCCTCAAAGAACCAAAAATTCATACATCTTTTAGACGCTAAAAATCTATCAATTTAAATCAAGAAAACATTGAATCAAATAGGAAACAAAAAATAAACCCAAGACCCTAAGCTTATTTTTACCTTGAGAACTGAATGTGAGATCGAGCTGGATCCTGATAATGCTGTGATAAAAAGAGTGATCGATGATTACATGCAGAGAGGCAGAGCTGATGAAGAAAGAGAGAATAAAAGTTTGAGTTGAACTGGAGGCTATTTTAGGTTTTAGATGCGTACGCGCAAACCCGTGCGTTTTTATAGCTTCACAAGTGTTTTCTTTGAGGATAAACTTGTCCCTATATTGTGTAGATTGTTTCATTTTGATCTGCTAACTGTTTCTTCACATCAATCAAATCCCAATTATACTTTATAAATAAAAATGTCTATATGGATTTTGAATTTGTTAAAACGTAAATTAAATTATGTTATGATTTTTAATTTATAAGAAATACCTCGAACGTGGCATTTTCTAAACACGTCATGTATAATACAAGTGTTTTTGTATACTTTTACATTTTTTTATCTATTTTTATTTATAATATGTAATTTTATAAAAATAAAAAAACCCCTTTTTAACCAATTTTTAGACACATGTCATCTTCTAAATCATGCAATGTATTTTAGAAATTTTGGATTCAACATAGTATGTTTTATAATGCAATGTGATACATAATATTTGTATAAAAATATTTTTTAATTAGAAATATATTAAAATATTTTTTAATTTTTTATATTAATATATCAAATTTATTAAATAACACTTAAAAATATTAATTTAATATTTTTTAAGTAAAAAATAATTTAAAAATCATTTAAAAAAATAAATTTAACAACATTACTAAATAAAATTTTAATATGATAATATGATGAATAATAAAAAAAATATAGTGAATTAAAATAATATAATAGACATATAATAATTTAAAAGGATATTTAAAAATGTAATAACTGTTGTATTTGAAAGTATATTTTATTTAAAAATATATTAAA
Source organism: Populus ilicifolia (assembly GCA_015708895.1). Classification (NCBI taxonomy): domain Eukaryota; kingdom Viridiplantae; phylum Streptophyta; class Magnoliopsida; order Malpighiales; family Salicaceae; genus Populus; species Populus ilicifolia. Next base: position 73,519 of record SRLM01002190.1, on the reverse strand, counting down.
AACTATTTTTTAAAAAAATTATTTTAACTTCACCGCATCGAAAAGATTAAAAATAAAAAAAATTAATTTTTAAAACATAATTTTAACTGTATTTATAAATACATGAATAATTTGGATATTAACTTAATTAAAACAAGGTAAAATCGAGCAGTAATTTAGAAATCGAAGACACTCGAATGGACCCAAAAACTGCAAGGACTAAAACATACGTTTTGGACAAGAGACGGAAAACCTAATCCAGCCCACCGGCGGAGATCTCAGACCGGCGAAATAAAACCTAACCAGACAAACAGTTAAACGCCGTCGCTTCCTTCTTCTCCTCCCTCTTCTTTCTTCAACAACAGACCCTCTCCACGCGATTCAAAATCAAAAATTTTTTCCATAGAAAATCAAATTTCTCAGCAACCAAACACCCTCAGAGAAAACCCAGTTCCCCAAAATGTCCTGCAAAGCTTGTGGGCTCAGAACCCTTATAAGGGACGATGCAACAGAGAACATGATATGTGATTCATGTGGTACAGTCCAGGATTTCACCAACTATCAAGAACGTACCTTTAACATTAATGGGCCAACAGGTGTGTTTATAAGTATAGGCTCTTCAGGTTGTGGCAGTGCTTTGAATCATAGAGAGAAGAAGATTTATGAAGCAAATAATTTAATAGATGATATTGTTTTCAAGGTAGGGTTAACTGGTGGTTCAAAAGTTAGTGAAATTAGAGATATGATTAGTAAAGTTACTGATGGGGAGTTTGGTTCAAGTGAGAGTAGATGGTTTAGTATTTTTGTTGGTGCTTGTGTTTATGTTGTAATGAGGAATGGTGATAAAAGTTTGAGCATTGAGGAGGTGAGTAGTGTTGTTGGGTGTGATATTCATGAATTGGGGAGGATGGTCGTGAGGGTTGTTGAGCATTTGGGGATGAAGTTGCCAGGTTTTGATATAGTGGGCAGTTTTGAGAGGGTGGTTAGGAGTTTGTCGATTTCGGACAGGGTTGAGGGGGATGTGTTGGAGAGGATGAGGAAACAAGGTATTTTCTTAGTGCAATGTGCTGTGAAGTGGTTTTTGACTACAGGGAGGAGGCCGTTGCCAGTTGTTGTGGCTGTTTTGGTTTTGGTTGCTGAGTTGAATGGGGTGGAGGGGGTTAAGATTGAGGAGGTTGCCAGAGAGGTTCATGTTGCGGTGTCTACTTGTAGGTTGAGATACAAGGAATTGTTGGAGGTGATTGCTAAGGTAGCGCAAGAGATTTTGCCATGGGGGAAGGATGTAAATGTGAAGAATGCAGTGAAGAATGCGCCATTTGTGATTCGATATTTGGAGATGAAATGTATGTCAAAGAGTGGTGGGGAAGAAAAGGGTTTGGAGAGTACTGAGTTTGATTTGGGAGAAGTGGTTGGTGAGTATTTTAGTAAGAATGTTGTGGAGGATAGTTTGGAATGTGAGGATTTGCGGTATTTTGAGTTGGAAGATGCTATTGGGTTTGATAAGACTGGCATTGATGAGGCGGATAAGCTTCAGCTTTCACATGAGTGCTTGTCCATGGTTTATGACAAGTTCCTGATGGATGGTGGTTGTGGTAGATATATGGAAGAAAGTGGAAAGGTTCTTGGGAGGAAAAGGGAGAGAGAGCTTGAGATTCAGGCAACAGAATGGTGGAATGGAAAATCAGAGTTGAGCAAGAAGCTGTTGCTAAAACAGTTACTGGAGAAAGATATAGGATTCAGTGTTATGCCTCCATCTTTTGTCAATGGTTGTACAACAATTAAGAAGAGGAGAGCAAAGATAAAAGCTGCAAAGCTGCGGATTGATAGGATTATGAATCCATGGAATACCGATTCAGGTAGTGGTAAAGTTTGCACTGTTGAAGGTGCACATGATCGGAAGAGGAAAAAAAAATCACTGGTAAAAGATATTAATTGGGAAGATTTTGTCATTGAGACCCTCCTTCTTCATCAGGTGAAAGAGGAGGAAATTGAGAAAGGGTATTACAACACCTTGATGGACTTGCATGTTTTCAATTCTGGTACTATGTGAGAGTTTACAGCACAGGAAGCGAAAAGGTCAGGTTACAATTTTGTCCTTGTGGAAGCAATATTGAAGAGTCTTTTTAGGAGAAAATAATCAAATGATATTTTTGGGGAGCAGATATGTTTTATATTTCAGCCAGAACTAGTGCTTCAATGTCTGTTTTTCATCTTTGTTGCAACCCCTATACATCTATACAAGTTCAATACAAAATTATGGTACATAATGATTTCATTTTCTTGCTCTTTGTAGTTCTTTACGTGTTAACACAGTAATTCTGCCAATTGTCATGATCAATGATTTCATTTTCTTGCTCTTCATAGTTCTTTACATGTTAACACAGTAATTCTGCAAATTGTCATGATCTTTTGCTGGGCATGAAGGATCACCATTGCCCTCAGGGGATAGCATGTTCCTCTGACTGCTGATTGGTTTATTCCTTACCATTTTGGGACTTCAACTTACAGGCTTCAATTTCTTCCAGTAATATTCAGTACCCTTACTGTTTTATGGTAAAAAGAAAAGAAAAGAAAAGGTCGTGTTAAGAATGATATTTGAAAGATGTTTTTGTAGAAAAGAAGTCTGTTTGCTTAGTTCTTGATGGAGAAGGTTTCTGACTGTTCCATACATATTTTGGCTTGCACTTTGCATCAGTTAAAGCTATGTCTGCATGTGTCAGTTGCATGGTTGGTTCTTCTTTCAAAATTGCTCTATAGTATGGCTCAAGTGCTTTAATTAATTTGTGCTGTTTCTGTCTGTTATGTTGCCTGCTTAAAAAATTCTCATTAATAGTTGTTTGGAAGTTTATACATATGGATTGCACAGACCTTTACTTGTATATTAAGCTGGGGAGGTGAGGTTTTGAAGGATGCATTTCCTGGATTTGTTTCTTGCCTTGCTTCTGGAGTATGAAGAAATAGGATCTAGTGTGAATTTTCAATGTTCTTGAATGGGAGTACCTTCCATCAGGTTCCTTCCAACAGATAGTTTGGGTAATTCTTTTCTTTGCCATCTTATGGTTGATATGGCTGCTGGTTAATGATGTGGTATTTGACACATGGACTGCACAATTGTAATCTATTTATTATAATCCTAGTCAGGTTGTGTGCTCGGTTTATTGTGGTATTGCAGATTTCACTTACACGCCAACAACCTGTTGTTAACTGAGATTGCATTGCAAAATGGTCCAGCATCCACAAGATTAGGCTTTGCAAACTGTGGAGCCCACCTGAGGGGTGCTGGTTGAAATGGAATACTGATAGCTCTTTGATGGGCAAGCCCATTCCTTCTGGAATTGAGGGTGTTCTTGGGAACTGTGAGGGGGGGGGGGCGTGTTGTGCATGTTTTCATCACAATCTGGCACTATGGATTCCAATTACTTTGAACCGAAAGCTATCAAAAGGGCCCTGCTATTGTTTACAATGTCTTGTAGCTCACTTGGGAGGGTGAGCACCCTTGGAAAATGCAGGCTGGCTGTAATGGAATGTTTTCTCTGGCAACAAAAGTAAAAAAGTTGGTCTTCAAACACACACTGCAGGAAGCCAACTCTTTTGTGGACTCCTTGGCTGAACAAGGTGTTAGGAGGCAGCTAGAATTCCCAGCATGGATTTAGAGTATGCTGTTCTGTTCTTGATCTACTAGAGCTCTTGATATATGCAATATGTTATTTTTTTGCATGTTGTGTTCACACTGCAGCTTTGTTTATGCCCTGGCAACATGCTGCTGAAGTGTGACTTGGTCCTAGCAACAGAAAGTAGTAGTTATCCACTTTATACCGTGTGACTGGCTGTTGTTGCTTTGAATTGTTGATGATTGGAACTGTTACTTTAACACTGATATTTGAATTTTGATTCCTCAGCTGGTGTCTTGGAATCAGTTAAACAAGCACATTGGAGCTGTTTCAAACCGCTAGGAGTGCTGCATTCTTAGGTTGGAGCAATAGCTCATGCTATTTTTGCTTTTCAATACTGTTTTGGATGCTATTGTGTTAGTTTTCTGCAGAGTTTTAGGTCATTTTTATTGTAGGCTCGGGCTGTTTCACATGCTATTGCTGCAGGTTCTTCAAACTGCAGAGTTTTGCTTTCCTTTTGCTTTCTGTGTTTATGGTTATGTTCTGTAATTTCTTTTGTTGAATGACATTTTTGTTTTTGGACACAGATCTATTGGCAGATCACTTCCCTGATTTGTAATTTTCTGCAGATTTTCAGAAGTTGTATCATTATCAAGTGTTGGTATTTTAGCCCCTTTGGTGCTTGCTAATACAAACTGAAAAGGAAGCAGAGTGACAACCGTGTAACCATTTGTTTTTGGTCTTGGACAGGAGAAAACTTTGAAACCTTACATTTGGAAGGGCAAAAAAGGTACGGTGATATACCATCCAGTATTGTTCTCAGTTGCGGGGACCTGTTTTGAACCAGCTCAAATACTAGGTTTCCTTACCAGCAGAATGGATTGTTAGGATTTGTTGCACTCATCCACCCAGACTTTGAAGGAAATAGTGACCAAGGGAAACCTTCATTTTATCTATGATTGATGCTTGCTTGTTAAGCCATGCCAGGAGAAAAGGAAAAGTAGCAATCAAGCATGGCATCCTTAATTTATTTCCTTTTCCATCTCATTTCTGGCATTGATATGGCATTTCATGCCTACCTTAATTTCTTTAACTGAATTGGAAATGCTTATTTTCTAATGAGAAGCCTGTTTCCAGTGCTGACCGCTAACAGTCTTACAATTTTTCAGTTCATTTTCTTGGTCAAATTGTTTTGCTTTCCTATTTATTGGGTACTGGTCAGCTATAAAGAGGACTTCTAGCAAGTAGTTAGCTTCCTGCACATTTTGGGTCTAGAATTACAACATTCTTTTAACTACTTTTGTGTTTCAAGTTCCATTTTGTTCTGTCTTTTGTTTCCCGGTTGACATAGAGAGAAAGTCCTCATAATTGCATTCTTTTTTTTTTTTGGCTCGATAAGGAATTTGACAATGTTGAGGGAACACGTCAAATTTCTGCAGTTCAGATGAGATGTTTTGATGGGTTCAATCTGATCATGTTCTTTTTTAATGTCAGTCTTTGCACAGCCTAAGAGCTTGAGACTGGTTCCAGAGGCAGTAGAAGCATTTTGCAATTGCAATTAGATTTGTCAAGCGCTTTAAAGGTAATTTTGACACGTAACATGATCATCTCTTTTTATCAGAATTATAATTTGCTTTTATTGTCTTGTGAAACACTGTTTTGCATAGCTTACCAGACCATGATGAGAGAACTGCAAAATTAAGGAAATAAAATGCAACAAAAGGAAGCTATATTTACTTAGAGCTTGAGGAACTCTTGCAGGCAGCTGGTGAAACTACAAAACTCTTGACGTGCATTACTGACCAGCAGCAAATGCCTCGACTGGGAATGTTTTGGTGATGCCAGCAAGACTCTTGAAGTGAATTTTGCCGGTTGGTGGGTCAACAATGTTTATCTCATTTACTGGTGGCCATAGCATGAGTTCCTTAGCTTTCACTCCCTTGAGTTTCCTTATCTGCTTTTTGCTAACATAACCCTTTATATCAGTGTCATAGCTCACAATCTTGCTGGCTATCTTGAAATTGTGTTCGACCTTCTTCTTTTGGATGATCCACATGTATCCAGTACTCCTAACAAAACCAACTTCTATCACGTCTGCAAGAGGGAGAAGTCCCAGGGGAAGTCCAAACTCCTCAAGAAGAGAAATTGCCATTTTAAGCCCTTCCTGATGACCCTTTGCGACAACTCCTCCTTCCTTCTCAGCCATGGATGATGTTCTCTCTTTGGTTAGAATTCACTTTTGAGGCTAATTTGTTTGAATGGAGTTGCTTTGAAGCAGTACCTCTATTTAAACCCAGTGCTCACATGCACAAGACAAACTTAATGGAGAAACCTAAGTGACTTGCATTGAATTAACCACCACCAGAATTGGTTTTCACTTCAAAAATTGGCTGTTATCTTTATTGCTTAAATGTTTCAACTGCAGTTGTTTTGTAATGTTTGTTATCTGTAAGTTGTCCAACCTTGAACGGGAAAATTATTCTCCTATGCAATCTCAATAATGTCGTCTTTCCGCCCTGAACAGAGGTTTGTCAATTGCACTTTATCGTACTTCCTCCTGCAAAAGCTTTATGTAGAAAGATGGCTGAATTGCTTACATTTTATATTGCTGTATCCATTTTCATGTCAAGCATAAGGGATTTCACTCAACTATTCTTAAAATTAAAATTCTCTGGGTCAGTAAGAAACTCAAGAGTAGGACCAAGCAGTCACTGTCCAGTAAGTGCGCTGCGTGGCAAATTGTGGGGCAGTTTCTGTAACTAATGTTTTCTAGTCTTTGTTTTGCCTGATTTCTATTTGCTGTTTCCTACACTATTTTGTGATGCTCTTGAGGTTCTCATTTTATTTTGTCAAATATAAAATTTGTCTTGCACGGAAGTTGGCTGCTTTGGGACCCGTGAATTGTAATACTGAATTCACTCGTCAACTGGGAAAGAAAACCCGTGGCAGGCCACGGCCACAGTGGCAGGATGGCACGCAGATCCAATGTTGAGCTTCATCTGTGGTTGTTGCCGTTGGATTGTTCGATTGTAAGAATACAAAGAAACTCGTCGCCTCTTTGTATATTGTTTCCTTTGTACATGTGTTAATACAAGAGAAAAGTTATATGGCCATCGTCCTTGTTTCCTCTGCTTAAATGTGATCCATTTCTTTAAGGTAGCTAATTCCTTCATTGTTTTTTTTTTTTTTGTTTTTTTAATAATGGATGTTGAACCAATCGACTCTAGACTGAATTTGGCTAGTTCACAAGTGTCTTTTGAGTTTAGTAAAGCTAATATCAAAACCAATTTAAATTAAAACCCAACTAGAATTAACCTCTACGCCATGGATTTTATAATTCACTTATTAGTTTAACAACTACGGTTTTTTTTTTTTCTTATCGGATTCTTACTCTTCAAGTTATTGAACATTTTTAATCTCACTATGTTAGGAAAAAAAAACCCTAAAGACCCATTAAAACACTGTTTTGAAACGAAGGTCAATCTTTCACCTTAAAACTTCCATTTATCATATCCACCAACATGTAGTTTCCATGTTTAATTTTTCAAGGTTTATGATATGAGCTCCTTCACTCCACTTCTCTCTAATCTATGGAAAAATACCACCTTTAACCTCCCTCTATCTTTATCATCTTTTCCGCCACTACCACATCTCTCCACCATCACAACCTGCTCTGTTTTTTCATTTTACCCCTATCCCTTCTTTATAAAACCCCACCTTTACCTTTATATCTCTCCCAACGACCCTTTTCCTCCTCTCAAACCTTAAACACTATCAACAATGAAAACTCAGATCCTGTAATTGCTTAATATCTATCTTCTATAGCTTGTAAAAGATCAAAATACCGACTCTTTATTAATATCAGAAAGACTCCAACTTTCCTTCTCACTTAGCAAAGAAGAACACTTTAACACCTTCTCTAGTGTAGAAAATGTTAAGGTCTCAGCCTCAATAACCAAGAAACTCAGAAGAATTGAGAGTAAAGAGGAAAAAAAAGGAAGAAGAAGAAGAAGAAATATGTTACAGAAACTTGTCATTTCATTACTTGAAATACATGCTAAGATTACAAGCTAATTTGTACCTTGAATTTTCCATTCAAAAGCAATTGTCTAACTGCTTCTAATAATATGCTGATTGTTAATTATATATTTAGTGATTATTCTTTCGTTTTACGTGAGAATTGTTACAATTAGATGTCAACATTTATTTCATATACTTGAACTACTAGAGCTATAACAATCAGCTTTTATTCAACGTGCTTGAACTATTAAAACAGTAAAAATACTCCCCTGTTGAACAAATTCTTGACCATAAGAATTAGTATAAAATTTTAGGAACTGCTTGCTCAGTTCATCAAGATCCTCCCAGGTAGAGTCTTCCTCAAATAGATTAGACCACTGTACTAATACCATTGTAGCATCTTTGTTTTTTTTATCATCCTATTGTCTATGATGGCTACATGAGCCACTCTAACCTTTCTATGTTCATCAACTGCTGGTAAAATGAAAGATATTATTGCCTAGTTTCCGAGCTTTCTCTTGAGTAGTGAGACATGAAAAACAATATGTATTAATGTTCTCTCAAGAAGCAGTAGCTTAAATGCCACAACACCAACCTTTTACAGTATCTTATAAGGTCCATAAAATCTAGGATTGAGCTTTAAACTCTTTCTTAAATCCACACTTGTTTACTTATAGGGTTGCAATTTCAGATAAACAAAGTCTCCTATATTGAATTTCCTTTTAGTTCTCCATTTATCTAATGTTTACTTCATCTTATTCCCTGTTGCTTCCAATTGGCTCTAGAGAATGCTATCCATGTTTATTCTAACTTGCAACATATCATCCACAATAACTACCGGAGAAACATCGTGAATTATAATCTCTCTGTTAGGTGGTACATAACCATACAATGTTCGAAAGAAAGACATCTTAATGGTTGAATGACTATTGGTATTGTACCAATAAAAACCATGAATACCACTTCCTGGGATTATACATTGTCATATATATTAAGTAATTCTCCAGGCATTAGTTTACCCTCTTAGATTACCTATCTATTTGAGGGTGATAGGTTGAGCTCATTAATAACTTGACCCCCAACCTTTTAAATAGTTCCCTCCAAAATTACTTGAAAATATCTTGTCTTTATCGGTTACAATTGAAGCACACAAGCCATAAAACTTATAAAAATGATTAAGAAATGTGTGTAACATTTTAAGTTGAAAATGAATGTGTTAAAACAATAAATTGGATTCATTTTATAAAGCTGTCCACTACCTTATCGATGGTGTCTATACCTTTGAAGGTGTTAAATAAAGTTGATTGCAATATCATTCCACGTACCTTCTTATAATGAAAGAGGTTATAACGGCCTTGGATAAGTTAATCTTTTCATTTTTGCTCTCTTACAAGTGTCACATTCTTTTATCACTTGCTTAACTAGTTGCTTTCTTGTTGGCTAATAAAAAAGATACCTTAAGCCTTTTGTATGAGCTTTGAAATCTTGCATGCCTACCGATACAGGAATCATGAGTGGTATCAACTAAGCTTCTCTTTAATTCTTCGTTACTGCTAAATACAATTTCGTTTTTAGTCCTTAATGTTGGGGAATCCGACCGGTGATGTACTGATATTTACTCATAGGAGGCAAAGCACACTGACACAATATTTAACGTGGTTCGGCAAAACCGCCTACATCCACGGGAGAAGCCATTGTACTATGTAGGGAGAGAACAAGATTTACAACAATAGAGGAGGAGGAATCATCCCCTCTTGTAGCAACTCTCAACCTCACTCTATTTCTCTCTTTGCAGTACTGCAATAGCAGCTACTGCTTGCTGCCCTTGGCAGCACACTCTCTCCTACATTTCTCACATCTTTGGCTCTACTACATCTCTCTCATTTTGCTCTCTAACATATGCCTCTATTTATAGGCATTCATGGAAGCTATTCTTGGTTTGTTGTCAACAATGGTGGCTACCAACTCTAACTCATTCAACAATGGTGGCCACCAACTCTAGCTCATTCAACAATGGTGGCTATCAATAGTCAATGGTTGGTGTCATCCATTTGTTGCACATGAAATGGCAACCAACCTAACAATATTGTTGGGTATACGACCAAAGTCCCACATTGGTTAGAAATGGGGAGGATCAAGGGTATATAAGGATGGACAAATATCTCCATTGGTATGAGGCCTTTTGGGCATAGCCCAAGAGCAAATCCATGAGGGCTTAGGCCCAAAGTGAACAATATCATACCAATGTGGAGATATGTGGTGTCTGTAATCCTTACAAGTGGTATCAGAGCCATACCCCGGAGTTAGCCATGATGGATGAATTCTCGGAATCCCGAACAAAAGGTGGTGGGCCCTAATTAAATCACGATGTAATCCATGGATCAGCTCTATTGGATAGGCGGTGTGCTCCGGATGCTTCATGGACGTGTCCTGAATGCTTCATGGACGTGTCCTGAATGCTTCATGGACGTGTCCTGATCTCAACACGGTGAAGAGGAGTTGACCTACAAAGAGCAAAAAACTCTCAAAGTCAGGTAGTACTCTCCGGTACTTCATGGACGTGTCCTAACCCCAACACGATGAAGTAGAGAGAAGTAGAGAATGAAAAATTCTGGTTGGCAGAGAGTGGATGGATAAATGATCGTTTGAGGAGAGGCTCGGTGGTCCTTTGTTCGAGGGAAGGATTGTTGGGTATACGACCAAAGTCCCACATTGGTTAGAAATGGGGAGGATCAAGGGTATATAAGGATGGACAAATATCTCCATTGATATGAGGCCTTTTGGGCATAGCCCAAGAGCAAATCCATGAGGGCTTAGGCCCAAAGTGGACAATATCATACCAATGTGGAGATATGTGGTGTCTGTAATCCTTACACTTAATACCCCATAAGTTAAGGTGAATTCAGGCTAGCTGTTAGTGTTGATTAACTTTGCAGCCATAATAGTCTTCAACTTAGGATCAATTTCTTATGACTTATTGATCTCCTCATACCATACTTGTACTATTGTTGTTATAGCATAAATGCCGCTAGACTTTTCTTCATTCATTCCCATATTTGCTGTTGATTTGTTATATATTTAAACCTTCTTCGACAAGGCATCTGTAACCAAAGTATCTATGTCTTTCCTGTATTGAATGACATACCGTAATCCTAATAGTTTTGTTAAACCTTTTCTCTATAAAGTATATGAACTTTCTACTCCAATAAGTATTTCAGACTTTTATGGTTATTTTTTATGATAAAATGGTCATGTTTCAAGGAATGTTGCCACTTGTGAATTGTCATCCATGGACTCTCTCTCTCTCTCTCTCTCTCTCTATATATATATATATATATATATATATATATATGGACATTCCCAAATACGGAGAACTCCAAGCTTTATTGACTAATGCTAAAGATCTATCTTCTTGATTAAACATTATTTCTAACCCAATAACACAAGCATTTGTTTCAAGAACAAAGACATTATGAAAGTCTGGCAAGACTAATATTGGAGCTTCACACAATACTTATTTTAGATGATCAAAGGTTGCTTATGCTCGTGGACTCCATTTGAAACTATTCTTCCTTAATAGTTCAGTTAGAGGTTTACCTAAAGTTATAAATCCTCTAATAAACCTTTTGTAGTATCCTGCCAACACTAGGAATCCCATCAGTTTTTTAATTGTATTAGGAATGACAATTCGTCACATCCTCAATCTTTCTAGGATTAGTCTCTACGAGGAGCCAATGTGCCCTCAATTTTTAATTTTATTATTATTTAACTTTTTAATTTATATGATTTATTCTTTATTATTTTAATAAACTTGAAAAAAATAAAATATTAATAATTTATTTTTCAGCTTATTTTCCATGACATAACTAAACATTAGAAAGTATTTTCTAACTTATTTTTCATTACACAACTAAACATCAAAAAATAATTCACTTTCTCAGAATTCACTTTCCTGAAATTTATTTTTCAAAATAAAATTACTTTCCAACAAATAAACGAGACCTAAGAATGTTTTAGAAAAGAAAGAATGCTTGTTTGCAATTCAAAGAACTCTAGAATTTTCTAGTGTATTGGCTAAATTTCCAGCAAGTTCTATGGCTAGAAAGCTTGTCTAGATTGTTCCATTTAGGTTGGTTAAGAAAGCTATAAATATCAATCGAACCATCATTTTCAAAGCAAGCCAAAAAACTATGCTAATTTTAAAAATTTGGTTCGAAAACTCTCTTTATATTATAACTTCTATCACGAAAGTTTTTTCTTTATGTTTCCCATAACCTTCAACCATTTCCAACTATAAACTAAGTCCTTTTATTTTTAATTAAATTAGGACAACTAAAAACCTTACTTTTTAAATTAATTTCCTTTCAATTCTTAATTATTAAAACCTCTAAACTAGCTTTTAAACTACTATCATCCTATATTTATTAGTCTAAGCTTAATATAATGTTTTAGAAATCTAGGCATAATGCTAAGAAATTTATGGAAAATTTTATTATGTATAGACACAAAATGGTTGTTGGCAGTCATGTGGTTGCATGGTAAAAGTCAAGAGTGGTTACCTAACATTGAAAAATGGTAGCTACCATAATTGACTAAATGAAGAGGATTGTCTCCCATTTCAGTTGTAAATAGAGGATGTTATTGAGAGTTGAGTAAGAAAAACGTGAGAGAAACACACAGAGAGCTAGAGAAAGAGAGTTGAATTGAGTAGAGAATAATTTTCTTCCCCTCCTTGTTTTGTTGTTTGTATTGCTTCTAAGCTTAATTAATATAAACCAGTAGCTTCGTAGAGTAGGCAAGTTGTTGAACTATGAAAGTTGATGTGTTTGATTGCTTGAAAGTCCTAACAACTGATATCAGAGTTTGTTATTAAAAAAAAGGGTGTTTGATCCAAACTCAAAACTCAAAGTTCTCAAAATGTATTTTTGAACATACCATTGTGAAGAGGAAGACGAGAGGAATTCACTAGTAAAAACCCAGCAAAAAGATATCTTGCATGCCCGCACGCGCCTCACGCTCTCCACGTGTCTTCTTTGCCCGAATTCCTGTAACTGAATCGGGTTGACCTGACACATCAACGCATAGTCAACAGCTACAAAGGCATCTCTGCACAGTCAACAACCACGTCACCGACCATGTCACCTGCCATGTCATTAATGTCATGCCAACTGAAATCCACATGGATTTGCCACATCATAATTGTGGGCCTAACATATCTTACGTGGCAGACACATTAATATATCCACGTTAATTTTTTGGGTTTTGATCTAGTGTGTCATAGCGATTTTGTCCTAACACGTGGTTTCATTTTTAGCATCTAGTAATCCAAAAGTTTGATCGATAAAATCTGAGCCATCCAAAGTCCAATTTGGGTGATTTCAGTGTCATTTCCAACATTTTTTGCCATTTCGGATACATCTGTAAGGTCAGATTTGGAAGATTTGAATCCGAGAAATATTAAAAATGGTAGATGAAATAAAAGCTATGGGAATTGAAAATTTTGATGGAATAGATTTTGGATATTAAAAATACAAATTGAAGACTATCTATATGGAAAGAAACTTTATCTTTCTCTGTTGAGGAGCAAACTAGAAAACATGTCAGAATAAGATTGATAAATTCTTGATAGACAGGTTTTGGGCATTATCTAGCTATCCTTGTTAAGAAGAGTTGCTCATAATGTTACAAAAGAGAAATCTATAGCAAGATTGATGGAAACCTTATTTGAGATATGTGAGAAGCCCTCTACAAATAACAAAGTGCACTTGATGAAGAAGCTGTTCAACCTGAAGATGACAGAAAGCACCTCTGTTACACAACATCTCAATAATTTCATTACCATCACAAATCAATTGTCATCTGTTGATATTGATTTTGATGATGAGATTCGTGCACTCATTTTGCTAGCTTCACTTCTAAGTAGTTAGGAAGGTATGAGATAGTTGTAAGCAAATTAGCCAGAAAATCCAAATTGAAATATGATGACATTCGAGACTTGATTTTAGTTGAAGAAGTACGAAGGAAAGACTTAGGTAAAAGCTCAAGTTCAGGTTCAACTCTTAACATCAACACTCGAGGGAGAAAATATGACAAAGGCTTATCTAGAGGCAGATCAAAATCTAGGTACATAAGTAAAAGCAAGTTTGGACCTAGAAAGCAGGTTAAATGTTGGAATAGTGGCAAACTTGGTCATTTTATGAGGAGTCGCATAAAACCAAAAAAACCTGAAGCTAATTTTGCAAACGCCACTATAAACAAGATACAAGATGCTTTGATTCTTACTGTACATAGTCCTATTGATGATTGGGTTCTTGATTTTGGTGCTTCATTTCACTGTACACCACACCATAAAATAATGCAAAACTATATTGCTGGAGATCATGGTGTAGTTTATCTGGTCGATGGACAACCATTGGATATTATAGGTATAGGAGATATGCAAATTAAGACAATGAATGGATCTATATGGAACTTGTAAAATATAAGGCATATTCCTAGACTAAGAAGAAGCTGATCTTAGTCGGACAACTTGATGATAGTAGTCATTCAATCTTTTTTTTAGAGAAATGTGGAAGGTATCAAAGGGACCAATGGTTTTGGCTCGTGGAAAGAAAACCAGCACCTTGTATATGACCACAAGATCAATAGACATAATTTCCTTTACTGAAGTAGAAAATCAGGCACAATTATGACATTTTAGACTTGGCCATATGAGTCAAAAGGGGTTAAAGATACTTTAGTCAAAGGGAAAGTTGCTAGAGTTAAAAATGTTGATCTAGACATTTATGAAAGTTGTCTTCTCAAAAAATAGAAGAAGCTCAATTTCTTAAAGGTTGGCAGGACCTTAAAACCAAGAAAGCTAGAACTGGTACACACAAATTTATAGGGACCAGCTCCAATAACATCTCTTAGAGACTCTTGATATTATGTGACTTTTATTAATGACTTCAGCAGGAAGGTATGGATCTATTTTCTGAAAAATAAATCTGATGTGTTTGAAACATTAAAGAAATGAAAGGTTATAGTTGAGACTAAATCAGGTTTGAAGTTGAAATGCTTACGATCTGATAATGGAGGAGAATAAATTGATAGAGGTTTCAAGGAGTATTGCACTGTCAATAGTATCAGAATAGAAAAGACAATTCCAAGCATACTACAACAGAATGACATTGCTGAATAGATGAACAAGACCATCAATGAATAAGCTAAAAGCATGAGGTTGCATTATGGGTTACCTCAAACATTTTGGGTTGATGCAGTTCATACTGTAGTTTATTTTATCAATCATAGATTATCAGTTCCTTTAGAATTCAGGCTACCTGAAGAAGTATGAAGATGAAAAGAAGTACAACTTTCTCATTTAAAGGTCTTTGGGTGTGTTTTTTATGTGTATGCAGATTCTGATGCTCACAATAAACTGGATGCCAAATCAAAGAAATGGTTCTTCATTGGTTATGAAGATCAAGAATTTGGATTATAGTTTTACGATGATTGATTGATACTTAAAAGTGTATTTTTATCAAGGTTTTATATCATCATTTTGCACTTGAAGTATCAATAACTCCTTAACTAAAGCATGTTTTATAATAATATATCTAATAATATAACATACCTTTAATTTATGGTAAATTTTTATTTTAAATGCAGGTCTATCACATAAATGAAAGGATTGATTGATGAATTTAAGAATTGAAATTGAAAGGATAAAGAGATGGCCAAAATTAGAAAAGAGATGTCGGTGCAATCCAAACCAGAATACTATTCAATAATTGAGTCATATATAGAGCTATAGATCTCAGATTTAGGTTTACTTTATATGGATTGGAAAGGTAAGACATAGGCCTATAACTTTCATATGGAGCCCAAGATCTAAAAAGTTCATTTTCAAGTCCAAATTATTGTAATAACAAAGAAGCCTGAATCTGTCCTCCAACCCAAGTACTGTTCAGTATTTTGGCCATATTTGGAGTTCTAGAAGTCAAAATGAGCTGAATAGAAAGTTGAAATAATTTTCTATAACTTTTATGTTTTCAAGTGGCTTTAATTTTGACGTTATCAATGATGTTTTGGGCAGAAAAAAGAAAATAAGGATTGTCACCAAGTTAAGAGTTGGTCACCCACTTATTAATTAGTTATCAAATTAATAGTTCTCAATTTTGGCCTAAAAAAGGAGGCATTTGTCATGCATTTAGGCATCTTGGTGTCCAGATCAAGATCATGCTCTTGCTTTCTCTTTTTGTAATTTTTGTAATGTTTATGCTTTATTTTCATTAATATCAAGTTTATGTCTTTCATTTCCTTTCCTTTACTTAGTTAACTTTTATCTTATTTATGTTTTTATTTTGTTTATCTATTTTTCTTTCTTTCATTATGTGTAGCTAAGTTTATTATGTCAAAGTGAAAAGGTTACACTAATGGTGTATGAATAAGTATAGTATAAACTTAATATGGACTTTAATGTTTAATACTAACATGTTTTATATTTGTTATCTTGTTCACTCTTTAATACTTTGCTTGTTAAATGACTAATCTTGATTTATGTTGTATAATAATTGATATAACAAATGCTTGACACTTTTATAGCTCATACTGTATGATATAACCGACACCTGAGCTGTGAAAGGAACTTGATTTGTTGTTAACATAAGTTATAATCATGAATGCTTGATGAAATTTACAAGTATTAGCATTAATTGAATAAGATGACTAATGTAATCATGTTAACAATCTATAATCTGATTGGAACCTCCTTTGTATGTGGTTTCTAATTGAATAATAAGAGTTTATACTATACTTGTTTGACATACCATTAGTGGAACCTCTAATATTAACATTTGTTATTATGATTGTTTAATCCTTACATTAATATTCCATCTCCAAGTTCTCATAATCTTCTTCTTCTCTTTCTTTATTATTATTATTATTATTATTATTATTATTATTATTATTATTATTATTATTATAGTTGTTGTTGTGATTACTATTGTTGCTGTTTATAATTGTCATTTATGATTTGTACAATTAACCTTCTTGTGGTTCGACCCCAGTCTCGCCGGGTTATTTATTACTTCGACACTCCTGCACTTGAGAGAAGACATTAATCTTTTAGTCATGTTAATGATCAGAATAGGAAGATTATCAGAAGTAGAAACGTGATCTTCAATAAGAAAGTTTTGTACAAAGATAGATCAAGTACAGAAATAGATGTGGCTGATTCAGATACCAGTCCATAAAAATCTGAATTCATAAGATTAGAAGAGCTTCCTGATGTTACCACTCAAGAGTCCTTACAAGAAAATTTAAGCACATTCGTACCCACTACTATACAAGAAAATACAAAGCCAAGTGAACTAGTTGTTCACAGGTCTTCAAGGACTATAAAGCCTCTATAATGGTTCACACTTCTATTGAATTATATTTTGTTGACAGATAGTGGTGAACTATTAACTTATAAAGAATCTTTACAAGACGGAAACTCGAGTAAGTGAGAGTTAGTCATGAAGGACAAGATGAAGTCATTGTTGAAGAACAAGACTTGGGAGCTAACCAGACTACCTGAAGGAAAGAAAGCTTTGCAAAACAAGTGGGTTTATGGAGTAAAGACTGAGCATAACAGAAGTAAATGGTTTAAGGTAAGACTTGTTGTAAAAAGGTTTCAATAAAAGAAAAGGATTGACTACTCTGAGATATTTTCTCTAGTTGTGAAGCTTACAACAATCAGAGTTATTCTGGGGATAGTAATTATAGAAAATTTACATCTTAAACAATTAGATGTAAAAACAACATTTCTTCATGGTGAATTGGAGGAAGACATTTACATGCAACAACTAGAGGGGTTTGTAATACAAGAAAAGGAGAATCAAGTTTGCAAGCTAAAGAAAAACCTATATGGTTTGAAGCAAGCTCGAAGATAGTGGTATAAGAAGTTTGACAACTTCATGTGTAGTTCGGGATACATAAAATGTCAGGCTGATCATTGTTGTTATGTCAAATATTTTGACAACTCCTATATCATTCTATTGTTGTATGTGGATGATATGTTGATTGTAGGATCCAGCATGGAAGAGATTAACAAGCTAAAACAACAGTTGTCAAAACAGTTTGAAATGAAGGATTTGAGAGCTGCTAAACAAATACTTGGGATAAGAATCATCAAAGATAAAGACAAAGACATACTAAAGCTATCATAGACAAAGTATGTCAAGAAGGTTCTCAACAGGTTTAGTATGGATAATGTTAAGCCAGTAAGTACACCTCTAGGGAATCATTTCAAGCTCAGTAGAGACCAGTCATCAAAAACTAAGCTAGAATATGGATACATGGATAAAATTTCATGCGCCTCAGCTATCGGCTCTTTGATGTATGTTATGGTCTATACTAGACCAGACATTGCCCATGTAGTGGGAGTTATAAGCCAATATATGAGCAATCCTAAAAAGTAACATTGAGAGGCAGTGAAATGGATCATGAGGTACTTAAAAGGTTCATCGAAGACATGTTTTGCCTTCACAACTGATAGTTTGAAACTTAAAGGTTTTATAAATGCTGATTTAGTAGGAGATGTTGATAATAGAAAGAGTACTACTAGATATATATACACTTTAGAAGACACTATTGTTTATTGGAGTTCTACCTTGCAAAAGATAGTTGCTCTTTCAACAATAAAAGTTGAATATGTTGCAGTCTCAGAATTTATAAAATAGATAGTATGGTTACAGAGTTTCCTAAAAGAATTGGATATAATGAATGGAAAGGGCACTTTGTATAGCGATAGTCAGAGTGCAATCTTCCTTGCCAAGAATCCAACATTTCACTCCATAACTAAGCATATTCAGATCAAATATCACTTCATCAGACAATTGCTAGACGATGAGTAATTGTTGCTAGAAAAGTTCTGTGGAAGCAAAAATCTAGCTGACATGTTAACTAAAGGAGTTACTCTTGATAAACTAAAACTGTGTAAAACTTCAATTGATCTCAAAGATTAAAAGACAGATCTAGCACCATTTGTGTCCAAGTGAGAGATTATTATGTATGGATACAAAATGGTTGTTGGCAGTCATATGGTTGCATGGTAAAAGTCAAGAGTGGTTACCTAACATTGAAAAATGATAGTTACATTATTGACTAAATAGAGAGGATTGTCTCTTATTTCAGCTATAAATAGAGGATGTTATTGAGAGCTGAATAAGAAAAACGTGAGAGAAACACAGAGAGAGTTAAAGAAAAAGAGTTGAGTTGAGTAGAGAAGAATTTTCTCCTCCTTCTTATTTTGTTGTTTGTATTGCTTCTAAGTTTAATTAATACAAACTAGTAGCTTCGTAAAATAGGTAAGTTGTCAAACCATGAAAATTAATGCGTGTTTGATTGCTTGAAAACCCTAACAAATTTTAGAAGAAAAAGTAGCTAGCCAAGGAAAAAATATCCTTCTTACAACATTTGTAAAAATACAAATCATCTAGAGAAAGATTGTTGGAACTCTGATAAACCATGATGTCACTTTTATGGACGGTTCAAACATCTAGCAAAGGATTGCTACATTAAAATAATCACCAAGCAAATTTTTACGAGAAGAAGGATGATGAAAAGCAACTATTCTACTCTTGTCATGATGCCACTGAAGATAAAAACGACATGTGATACGTTGATAGCATGTGCAATGACCACATGAAAAGCGAGGATACTATATTTACCAATATAGACTCGTAAGTCCTAAAGTTGAATTTGAAAACAATACAGTGGTGGAGGCTAAAGGAAAAGGTAATATCACCGTGGAGACAAAAAGAAAGCATGCAATTTGTAAATGATGTCTTGCTTGTTCCAAATTTTTAAAATGATTCATTAAGCATAGGCTAGATGATGGAAAAAAAAGGTTGTGCTTTTTACTTTAATGGAGATTGTTGCGCAATATATGATAAAAAGAATAACTGGAGAAAGATTGCCATAATAAATATGAAAAACAAATATTTTCTTATTAAATGGCTATACACCCAAAATACTGCAATAAGGCACGTGTTGATGATTCTTGGCTATGGCACCAAATATTTTGCCACTAATTTCAAGGTGATGAAGAACCTATATGAGAAGAATATGATGACAAATCTTTCAAAAAATAATAGAAGTAAATGATGTTTGTGAAGGTTGCATACTAGGAAAGCAACCAAGACGATCATTTCCTTCTAGAGGAGCTTGAAGAGCAAAAAGACTATTAGAGCTAGTACGTACGAATGTTTGTGGACTGATGAGGAAACTGTCACTAAATCAAAATAGTTACTTCATACTCTTCATTGATGACTACATTAAAATGACATATGTCTACTTCATGTGATAAAAATCGAAAGTTCACATATTCAAAATATTCAACTTCAAAAATTATGTTGCAAAGCAAAGCGGTTGATATATCAAAGTGCCAAGGAGTGATCGAGGTACAAAATATAACTCAAAAGAGTTTGCAAAATTCTGGAAAAAAGAAAGCGTTGAGTGATGATTTGCCGTCGGATATGCTCCCAAGTAAAATGGAGTATCAAAAAGAAAGCATACGAATGTAATGAAGATGGCAAGATCAATGCTAAAGGAGAAAGGTCTTCCAAAGCTAAAGGACAAAGGTTTTCCAAATAAGTTTTGGGCATAGGCAATATCCATTACTGTATATATACTAATACATGTCCAACAAAAATGATAGTAGATAAAACACCAGTTGAAATATGGTCGGGAAGGAAGCTTTCAACAAACCATCTCAAAGTTTTTGGCAGTACTATGCTACACCCATATTCCTTAGGCAAAAAGGAGTAAATTGGATGATAAGATTGAACAATGAATATTTATTGGCTGCAATTCAGCATCAAAAGGTTACCAAGTATACAATATGCAAACCAAAAAGCTAGTTATCAGTTGAGATATCGAGTTCAATGAAAATGCAAAGTGGAATTGGGATGAAGAAAAAGTTGAAAAGATGATGCAGGATATCATGTATTTTAGTTAACACTAAGATGATAACTATTTAAGGTTATTTGAGATTGACTAGTTCAATCTTGGTTAAATCCAACTTGACCCTAATCACCAAGTGGACACAGAAATTCACAAGCCATACATCCCCAAAACTTAAAAGCTTTATTACTAGACAATTACAAGATATCAATCATGCTCCTTGATTTTTGGAAAACAAATATTACATTTGGTTAAGAATAACTTTATCTATATTTTCTTAAGTAGTGTTTTAAGATTGTAAGGCTTCACTATATCGGCACTTCCACTCCACATTAACTTTGCATATTGGTAGTTGGCCTTTTCTGTTGGATGAACCCCATCGAAAAACAAGTAGTCATTGGCATTCTCACATGCTGTTTCTGGGCTGCAACCAGTAAGGCTTCCTTTGTATGGACCCGTACCACAACATGCCACCTTACCCTCCTTGAAACCTTCACAGAATTAAAATTACATGTTAGAAATTGGAAAAAACATCGGATTATAACTATCTTTTCGAATCACAAGTGCATATACCGTATCTTGCAGGGTGGTTAATTCTTTCCCTTGAAGCAGCATAGAGATCAAAATTGGAATATTTAAATCCTTCTAGCTTTCTCTGAAGTTTTCTGAGGGCTTTAGTTAGTGCTTTATTATGGAGTTCTGCAAGAATCGTAACTTCATCCATGCATCCTGATCCGTTGTTTTTGGCATTATTAAGTGCTCTAAGGAACGGAGAACAACCCACATCACCCAAATTGGAAAATCCAAATTTCCTTCCTCCCATGTTATGAATTTCCTGATACACCAAAGTACAATCATTACATATAGCCAAATTTGAACCGGTTTACAGACCAATTGACCACCCACATCAATGGTCAATTTGTTTCCAACCGATTTACCGGTTCAATTAATTTCTAGAAATCAATTTACTTTCAACATAGAAGAGGTGCCTATGCTATGTTACCATGACATGTTAATTACCTGGATCGCATCTGTCAGGTTGCCGATGACCGTCTTGACATACTCTTCCCTTGTGTAGGACGGGTGCTCGGTGGTCTTGTGGGTGGCAAATGTTATGTAATCACTGCTTCCTATGCTAAACATATAAAGAGCTCTAGACAGCAACGTCTTCGCTTTTGCTTCACCAAGTTTGACGTTTAAGTGATTCTTCGTGAACTTGAAAAAACTAAGCTGAGTTTTAAGGCCTATGGTCTTCAGAAGGGAAATAAAAGCAATCTTGTTAAGAAGAAATTCAAATTAACAATATTATGAATAATAGTAGTAGTCGTAGACAAGCCGATGGCGTCCCACGAAGAAAAAGAAAATACATCACCCGAGGCTAGATCACATACCATTCCAACATTAGTTTCAGTCAGAGCACCAGCTCCGGCTGATGCAAAGTTCAATCCATTTGTGAACTCATTGTTATCAGGACTTAGATATGGTGGAATTAATGGTAACTTGGCAAACCCGGCTACAAAATTTTTTGGAAGAATCATATTCTAATAATTCATTTCATAAAATAGTAATAAAAACAAAGGAAAATGTTGCTAAGGATTGTTTTTCTTTTTACCAATAAAATCTGGGACTAATCGACCGTTAGAAGCCCTTCCTGTTGCGTTCTTAAAGAAGGTTTTCCCGTATGGCAAAAAGTTTGCTTTGATTGCAGTTTCCATATAGTTGTTATTTCCAACATCATTCCATGAACCACCAAAAATAAACAAAGCATTACGAGAGTGACCACGGCAGCTTGTTGCAACAAGAAGGCTTGCAAATAACACCAAAAAGAAAGAGAAATTATTGAATCTCACGTCTGCCATATTTCACTTAGAATAAAAAGGTGGTGGTTGTTTGACAATACTGTTCTGCTTCCTTCTGAATTTATAGAGGAAAGTGGTTTAATTTTTCTTGCATCTTCCATTCAATTCTCCTCATTTCTAGGAAAAAGAAGAGGAAATGAGTTTAATAATACTAATTACACGCGGGGACACACTGGAAATAACAGACCAACTAATGGGATTGCTTTGGGTGCCAACAAAGAGTTTTTGTTATTTTGAAAAGAACCCAAGTGTTTTGGGTTCTCATCTTTTATACCTAACTACATAATCCATATAATTTTGTCTATAATTTTCTTGTTTCAAGGCTGTTATTGTGATGCGGAAGATTTCTTTATAATATACAGTTTTTTTTATTTGAACTTTCAATTTAATTTAATCATGGAATCCCAATGGAATACACTTTCTTCAAAAGTCTTAAGTCAGTGGAGCATGCAATGCCCTGTAGCCCTTGATGAATCTTCGATAGTTACCAAACGATTTTAGATTTTAGAAGTTGTCAAAGAAAATCACTTCAAATTTCAATCTTTATATATATATATACACACACACACACACACACCAGCGCCCGCACATATGTATTATTAATAGCTAATTTCACAACTAAAATTTTATATTTTACAAACTGAATATTCAACCAGTAATTAGATAATGATGATTTCATCAACATGATTTTTATCGACAAGCTCATAAATAGTTACTATTCATTGAAAAAACTTTTCTTGATGATTCCTGTTTTGTCAATCATTTTATCGGTATTGTAATCATCGATAGATTTAGAAATAGAAAAGGCATATCAGACAAAAAAATATTTACCTGCTTTATTCTATTGGTATCTCCATCAATGAATATAATATTTGAGTGATATGAAATTTGAGTACTCAAAACCAATTGCGAGAATCCAACGGTTGAAACATTCTAAAGTGTCTGCAAGTCCTCGACTATAGTGTTTGAAATATTTTAAACTTGATTTCTATCAGGTCTACCAAACAATCCTGCCTCCAACCATAGTTCCAAATGGGTTGAAGGATTGTCCTAATATCTCTCCTATAACCTAGTGTTATATATTTCCTATAAAAAATTCAGCAAATTAAAAAAAAAACTCAAGATAAGAAATTATTGAAATCCAACATACCATGAACTTGCTCAACTATTCATTAGTTGTTACACCTTTTTTTGTGGTCATCAATCTACATGTGCTTCACATATTCATATAAAACAACATTTAGATAAAAACATTTGATGTAATAAAAAATAATTTTATCATCTGCTTTACATGTAAAATAATGGAACGAATCTGCTGGTGTGCGAGATAATGGAATTGGGAATCTCCTTGTTATGGTTCTCTATATCATATTGTGACCATTGTACAAAATGCTCAAACATTATGTGTTTCATATATTTTGCTTATACAATCTTTGATACGTACAAAGATATAAAATCTTTTTAAATTGCCACATCTTTTCAGCTTGGAAGATCTTTGTCTTTAAAATATTGTTTTGGTGCTGACAAATGAACAAGCACCTGAGTCATAGGCAACCACTTTTAGCATGGGCTCGTCGAGAGCGATGCCGCCATGCCGAAGGGGTCACTTTATAATGGAATCCATTTACTAGGAAGTACCTTTTCTAGTAAAAGCCCAACCACTCAATATAAGTTTGTTTTCCTTTCGTGCACTATTAAAAAATAAAACACAATTAATAATTTTTGAAAAAATAATTTCAATTAACGAATGCAATTTCAGGTTTATAAATGTTGAGACTGCTTGAAAGATAACATCAATGATGAAATCGTCAATGAAAATAATATTGTTTTAATGGAGTCAGGTTTTTAAAAAATATAAATGGAAACCCATGATTCAGTCAACCTGATTGGGTTAACCCAACTAAGTTAACCCAAGTGGTTCAACTTCTTGTAGGTTGACCCAAACAAGTCAATCTATCCAAATTGATTTAGCCGAGTCAAAAAAAATTATCTCTAGGCTGTGTGGATTTTTTTTAGGTTTGAGAATATGTTTGGTAAGACCTCTTTAAATTTGTTGAGTCTTTTTTATTATTTCAAGAAGTCTACAAAATATACAAAAAAAAATGATAGCATCGAGTATTTTGAAATTTAATAACTAATTTTTTAAATTTATAAAAATTTGATCATATTTCAATAACCAATATTTTCATTTACCAGAATTAATGGTTAATATTATGGTATAGAATGCTAGACCAATAAATGCAGCTGGTATTTGAATGTCAGAAGTTGATCAAAAACATTCTTAATATTATTCTAAATATTCATCAATTTTAATTCTAAAAATTTTTTGAATTATTCTAAATATTTGAAAGAGAGAAAGCAATATACTACTTGAGTATATATCTTACTAAAATTACTGACAGTTTTATTCACGGATTAGTTTTATCAATATTTTTTAAAGAGTTGGAAAAGAATTATTGAAAATGTTTTAATTATTGACAAAATCCAACCATTCCTAATATTAAAAAATTTACTGAAGGAATTACAAATAATTTTTTTTGTTGGTGAAATGTTAATTCACATGTAAAAATGCTAATAAAATAAAACAGGTAAATATTTTTTTGTTTGATGTACCTTTTTTATCTGCAAATTCATCAAGGATTACGCTATCGATGAAACTACCGAAAAGACAAGAATTATAAAGGAAAGTTGTTTTGACCGACAGTAACATTCTGTGAGCTTGTTGATAAATTAGTCATGCCGATGGAATCATTGTCTACCTCCCTATGGAATATCCCATCGGTAAAATGTAAAATTTTGGTAGTGAAATGAGCTATTAATAACATGTATATATATAGTCTTTATGTGCAAGTAAGGAATTAGCATCACTCTTTTTCTTTCTTATTTTTTCTAATCTTGCCTATGATACGCAAGGGGAAAGAAAGGAATAACTGTAAGTTAATCACTTAAAACATAATAACTTTTTAAAGGGTTAATATATAAAATATAATTATATATAAAAAAAAACACTTGTAAATCCACCTATCCCAGGAGTAAACACAAAAATTATATAAATGATTACAACCCAAAACACTGGGATTTTTTTTCCAAAATATGAACAGCTCCTTGTTGCCACCCAAAGCAATCCCATTAGTCTATCCTTTTGCCAGTGTGTCCCAACTTGTAATTAGCTCTTTTCCTCTTATTTTTACTAGAAATTAGGAGAATTCAAAGGGAAATGTAACAAGAATTGCACCACATTCTTCTATATATTCAGAAAAAAGCAGGGTAGTATTGTGACCATCTTGTTTTGTTCTAAGTGAAATATGGAAAGCGAAAGATTCAGTAATTTTTCTTTCTTTTTGGTGTTATTTGCAAGCCTTCTTGTTGCAGCAAGCTGTCGTAGTCACTCTCGTAATGCATTATTTATTTTTGGTGGTTCATGGAATGATGTTGGAAATAACAACTATATGGAAATTGCAATCAAAGCAAACTTTTTGCCGTACGGGGAAACCTTCTTCAAGAACGCAACAGGAAGGGCTTCTAACGGTCGATTAGTCCCAGATTTTATTGGTAAAAAAGAAATAAAATCCTTGGCAACATTTTTCTTTGTTTTGATTATTATGAAATGAATTATCGGAATATGATTCTTCCAAACTTTTTTGTAGCCGGGTTTGCCAAGTTACCATTAATTCCACCATATCTAAGTCCTGATAACAATGAGTTCACAAATGGATTGAACTTTGCATCAGTCGGAGCTGGTGCTCTGACTGAAACTAATGTAGGAAAGGTACGTGATTTCTTTTGTCTATGCTTTTCTTTTCTTTGTGAGACGGCTTAGGCTTGTCTCTACTATTATTGATTATTATTAGTCATGAGCTTGCATGATGTTGTTAAGTTGAATTTCTTCTTAACACGATTATTTGTACTTCCCTTTTGAAGACTATAAGCCTTAAAACTCAGCTAAGTTTTTTCAAGTTCACGAAGAATCACTTAAACGTCAAACTTGGTGAAGCAAAAACGAAGACGTTGTTGTCTAGAGCTCTTTATATGTTTAACATAGGAAGCAATGATTACATAACATTTGCCACCCACAAGACCACCGAGCACCCGTCCTACACAAGGGAAGAGTATGTCAAGACGGTTATCGGCAACCTGACAGATGCGATCCAGGTAATTAACATGTCATGGTAACATAATGCAGGCACCTCCTCTATTTTTTATTTATAATTTATTTATTTATTGAAAGGATTGTTAAGGAATAATATAAATTTATTCTGGGAACTTCACTCAACTGCTCAAGTCATTCTGTTTTTCTTCAAATTTGACTATAGATATAGACAATGCTTGTACTTTGGTGTATCAGGAAATTCATAACATGGGAGGAAGGAAATTTGGATTTTCCAATTTGGGTGATGTGGGTTGTTCTCCATTCCTGAGAGCACTTAATGAGGCCAAGAACAACGGATCAGGATGCATGGATGAAGTTACGGTGCTTGCAGAACTCCATAATAAAGCACTAGCTAAAGCCCTCAGAAAACTAGAGAGAAAGCTCGAAGGATTCAAGTATTCCAATTTTAATCTCTTTGTTGCTTGAAAGGAAAGAGTTGACAACCCCTCGAAATACGGTACGCCTATCTACTAGTGCCTTAAATACGTACTTATAAAACCCGGCCCAACAAAACAATTTGGTTACTTGTTGATGGCTCGAGCCAGGTTTTATTTTGAACTAGGTTTTTTTTTTTTGTAATTATTAAAACGATAACCTGGATTGACCCACTGATCTGAATCAACCTATACAATTGGGATCTTGGGCCGGGTAGTTTTTCATAAAGTTTTCCTACATCTTTTTTGAAAAGAAGATATATAAATATTTCCAAGCCTTCTCTAGCTACTTCAGCCTGCACAGTTTCCTTTGTCTATTCTAATTTCTAACATGTAATTTAAATTTTGTGAAGGTTTCAAGGAGGGTGAGGTGGCATGTTGTGGTACGGGTCCATACAAAGGAAACCTTACTGGTTGCAGCCCTAAAACAGTTTGTGATAATGTCAACGACTACTTGTTTTTCGATGGGGTTCATCCAACAGAAAAGGCCAACTACCAATTTGCAAAGCTAATGTGGAGTGGAAGAGCCGATATAGTGAAGCCTTACAATCTTAAAACACTACTTAAGAAAATATAGATAAAGTTGTTCTTAACCAAGTGTAATATTAGTTTTCCAAAAATTAAGGAGCATGATCGATTTCTGGTTATTATCCGGTAATAAAGCTTTCAAGTTTTGGGGATGTATGGCTTATGAATTTCTTTGTTCACTTGATTATTAAGATCAACTTGGATTTATTTTTCATTGTAGTTTCGAATTTACATGCCAATGGCCAAAATATATTTCATGCAAAATTGAATTTGCCACCTAGTTATGAGAGGAAATAATGAACTTTATTGATAAGTGTACATCAGAAATTCAAGTAAAGAATTAATTATATTCAATATAATATTTTTAATATAATCACTATATAAAACTCTAATTTAAATATTTATAATTGAATATTTTTTTTCAAATATTATATTGAAATACAAACTAAAAAAAATCTATTTATACTAGTTTTATAGATTAAAATTTATAAAAATAAAATAAAATCATATGCGATACCATGCGCATGGCATCTTTATTCGAAGAAAAGCTTAATTACAATCTAAAGAATTAAGTACAATCATTACTCCCAAATTTATTAGCATCTAACAAATTTTCTAGAAACAAAGAACCAAATTGCCAAATTATTTTAAAGTGGTAGATTTAATTTCCACCCGGTGACCTGGCCTCACGAAGATGCTTCTCCCTTGAGAGTAATTTAGCCAACCTACACAAATCCAACAAAATTCAAAATATCGAAGTAGATAAACAAATTAATAATAGGAAGATGAGAATTAGAGATGCTTTTAGCTATTAATATATATATATATATAAAAACAATTACGGTCAGGAGATATATTTACTTTATGAAAGCCTCTTCGTTTGTCATCTTATTAATTGGTTCGAAGACTCCAGTGCCTAAATTAACTCTTGAAACTGATTTCTTCAACAATTCTTCAACCACTTTCACAAGATTCTGCAAATTCTCTTTGGTGGCAACATCCAGTCAATGCATTATCCTGTATATATTAATGTTAGATAATATATTCTTTTATGGTTGTTTGGGAAAATTTTGTGGAAGGAGAGGAGGGGAAGGTGAAGAATGGTGAGAAAAAATAAAATTAAACAACCAATTAAACCAAAAACAAAAACCAAAACAACCGAAATGTAAAAAAAACTTATTAAACCAATTTAAATTTTTAAAAAACCAAATGGTTCAGTTTTGGTTATATAAGTTTGAAACCGAAAAAACCAAACTGAACCAAACCAAATTCGAAACAAAAAAATTGAGTCAAACCAGAAAAAAATCAAACCAAAAAAGAGAAAAATAAAGCAAAATCAGTTTGAACTGGTTTTTATTCTAAAATAATTGAAATGAACTGAACTGAAATCGGTTCGTTTGAATTGATTCTAGTTTAGTTATTTTTTTGATAAAACTGAACTGAACTGAAAAAACCAAGTCAAATCAATTTGAACTGATTTTTATTCTAGAATAGCCGAATTGAATTGAACCAAAACTAGTCAGTTTGAATTGGTTCCCGTTTAGTTTTATTTTAAAAAAAATTAATTTGATTATTTTTTTTATAAAAACTGAATTGAATTGAATATAATTACTCCTTAAAAAAAAACAGAATAAAGGAAATCAACGGAAAAAATACATTTATTTTTGGATATCAAGTGATTGAAAGATGATATATATTAAATATTGATTATAGGTTAAATGTTGACAAATAAGATTGGAAAGGTTTATTTATTAAAAAATGAAGTTGAGTTTTTTTATTTATTTTGTATTAAGTTAATATAAAAACAAATAAATAATGTCATTTCCTTCCCCATTTATCACCTCTCATTTTAGGAGTGAACATAATATATATTTATGTTATTAACCCCCTTGCCCTCCCTCCATTCACCTCTTTCCTAAACATACTGTTAGTGTAATTAGGTTGTATAGAAAACCAAGATGGGCATGAGATGCACCTGAATTCGAAGATAATTTTCTTTCGATTTAAGGGCTTGAAAATCAGTGCAAAGGTGAAAGTCAACCATGTCCCCTCTAGCTTGGGAGGGGGGGGTAAAAATATCCACTAAAGGAGTAGAATGGCCACTAGTCAACCATCCCAAGATACCCCACTTAGCTGCTTCATCTGCATCATAATTTCCTTCTGATTTTGCTGTACCAGTTCCCAAAGACAGGACTACAAATCGGTCATATTCCATTGGTTTAATTGGGAAGAAGTCGGGATTATCCCGATTGATTTCTTTTGAAACTTCACTTATGGCAACTAAAGTCTGATCAAAATCCAAGAAATAAACAAATGATAATGAAGATTCTTTAGTTACGCAAGTTCAAGAGGCTGAATATCGACAAAATTATTCATGAACATACTGGATTATTTGCAGCCACATCACCATCAATAAGATTGAATTCTCTAACATTGCCTGATGGATCTTTGGTTTGGAAATAATGAGCAGGGAGATAAGTTGGGGCAGCTGAAGTTCCAATGCATATATCAGATAAAAGGGCATCCGTGGATGGGTTGTTCTTCACCTAATACATGCATAAAGACATTGTAAGGAAAATATTTCAAAACGTCGAAAGAAATTTTTTAGAGATGTTTGTGCGTTCACCCGATAGCTAGAAAGTATTGTTGGCTGGAGGTTCTTGATATCAAAAGTAGAGATCATAATATTTTTTAAGGTCTGGTGCAACCGTGTGTCTCCCAACCTTTCCTTGACAATTCTATGTAAAAATTCCCATCATATTTTGGTCCTTTCAAAGTCTTGATCAGATTTTCAGCTGAAGCAAATGGAGATGCATTGCCAAAGAAAACTTAAATTAGTAATTGACAATTTGAATCAAATGGAGATATATTGCCAAAGAGCTCTTAAGTTGTATCTCGACAGTTCGAAGGAGAAAAACAAGTTTAATGCAACGATTCATTGCCGGGATTATTACTCGTCTAGAGGAAATATTTTAGAGCTGTTCTCAAGGTAGAAGTCATTAATGTCTTTGGCAGCAAAGAAAGGGCGGTTTTGCTAGTTTGGAGCGGCTAGCAGAGCAGTCACGAGTCCACCAGTGCTTGTCCCTGAAATCACATCAAAGTAGTCCGCAACTCTTGCATCTGCGCCATCCAGCTTCTAAAAATAGCAAAACAACTGCTTAGTGATATTTTTATACACACATCGATACGCCAAAACTAGTAAGTATTTAATTTAGTTCATGCATTAAACTTAATTTCTTATTCTGTTGTATGACTTATACATGTGATCATGAGCCCGGTTTCTTATGATCTACGTACCTAAAGCTCAGACCCCAAAAAGAAAAGGATAGTTCCTGGAATAATGCCTCTTATTCCACCTCCATCAATGCTAAGAATAGTGATTTGGCTTCCATAAGTTGGAGGTTGAATATGAGCGATATTAAGAAAGAAGTCTTCATGTGGTCTGATGGCAAATGATTTGAAATCTATATAGTAGAGTTTGAGTTCAAATCAGAATGTATATTTTTTATAAAAATTTAGAATAGTTGAGATTTTATTTACTTACCTGAACTTATAAAATGTATTTTTCAGCAATGATTTCCTCAAATTCAGAAATAAAAAATATTGAGAAAGAAATGCTGAAAATATAATAAGAAAATTAAGAGACCCGGAAATGGAAGAGTTATTAGAGAAGTAATTTAGCTTAAACTTTCTAAGAGTTTGGGGGGCCGATAAGCTTGTACTGAAATCTAGTAAAGTGTTGAAACTTGCAGTCTCCAAAGGGGGGATGTGGAGGTATTTATAGACTTCAAGTCCTTATGAAATTCGGGATTTCATGCGTAGTCCAAAAATTCTACAAACCCAATTTGATGTTTTTTGATGCAAGTAATCAATTAGAAAGAATCAAGTCTTGTTAATAACAAATCATGAATTAAGGCTGAAGGCAGCCACGAATTCAAAATAGGCTACATAAAATTTTGCTACATGGAAGTTTCTCTAGAGCTAAGGATAATAGGCTTGTGATAAAAGCATCTTTGAAGAAAAGTAAGAAAAACATAAATTTTGGTAGCCAGCTGTAATTGCTAAGATATATATATATATATATATATATAACAGTGTTCTTTACTTTTGGTTTATTAGGAGGACTCCAAGATCTTGAAATCCTAATTTATTAAATGAAATTATTCTTTACTTGACTTCTATACCATGCCTAATTGTGTGATATAATTTGTTGGTAAAATAAAAATTTATAAATGGTTAAGAAAGAGAACAATAGTTCAATTTTTTGAAAAAATAGAATAAGAAAATGAACTTTCTATTCAAATATAATATTTTTTATTTAAAAAAAAACTAGCAAACTTGTTTTCAATTTTTAAGTTAATAAGTATAACTTTTTCATAATAATCTTTTATTTGAATGAAATAAAATTAATATTTTATAATTTCTACATATAAAAATATGAAGATGGTTATTGAAAATTAATGTTATAATTTTTTTGTAGAAAAATAATTATAATACTTTTTTTTGCTAGAATTTTTTTTTTATGTTTTTGATGAAATAAATATTGTGTTTTCCTATTTCTTATTCATAAGTAATAAAAAAATAGAAAAGGAGAAGAGAACTAGAAATAACAAAAAAAGAAATTATTGGGGGTGGGGGGCAAAGACACCCTATGTTTTGTCAAATTTTTAAATATTTAAAAGTTGTACATAATAATTGTGGATTTGTTCCATACGAAGTTCTTTGCATTAAAAAAATTAATTTGCATGGTTAAAACACTCGATAATTAATGTCAAAATATCGTTCCCTCTAGCTTAGGACATCAAAGCCGTCACTAGATCAAATCAAACACTTCTTAGATGGCAATGATCTACGCAAAACACTTCCAAGCAGCATAATTGCAATGTATGCCTCTTTTTTCAGTCAGCATTTTACTTTCTGTCAACTATTTTTGCAGCATAGTGCAGTTTTTCCTACGTGCTGTCCACATCTTGTGTTTCCTGTAATTAAGCTCATGCCTGTTCTAAGTTAGACCAGCTGTTCTTGATGATAATGTTAACTCATCATAGAACAGAGACTTAATTAAATAAGTTAAAGTAGAGACTTCTGCAAGGAATAGCATTTGCTAAGAACATTCAAGACTTTTTAATTTGGAAATCAAGCAGGAAAGTATTTGATTTCAATGTCTTTATTAGTTTATATCATCAGGCAAAACTTAATTATTGTGCACAATCATTGACCAATCCGTCTTCTTAATTAATTAATTAGTTCAATTTCTTTTATGTTAAATTCGAGTTCCATTTGAAAGATTCAAATCCTATGATAACTAGACCGATATTTCTCGTCAGATCTAGATGTGGGATTGGTGTTAAAATGCCTCCCTCTCCTTTGGTCTTTATATTTTGCAGCCTTTAATTGGGAAAACTCCATTAATGTCATCCTTCTTCATTAGAATCAAAATTCTCTGAGGCATTACATTATTCATTCCAGACACCTATAATTGCTTAAACTAGTGACAGACTCAAGTACTTAAACCTAATTAGTTGGTGAGAAAATTACGAAGAAGACTGCATTAAAAATTGTAGTTCACAAGATTATATTGTACTCAACACAGTACTTTTACTTTGGACCAATAAAAAATGTTCAAAATAATGGACAATGGTAATTTATTAATGAAGAAAAATAATAGACTATATTGATCCTGATCAAGAACAAGCAAAGATTCTGTTCCAATTCCCATTCTCGTGGAGCTTTTAATGGCTTGAAAAGTTTCTGCTCCTTCTTTTTCTGGTTTTTTAATCTTCAATTTCTTCCTTTTTTATGGATGTATAACTTTTTGTTTAACAAAAGCAAGGATATCCTTATGATATATATAATACGAAGATTTTTCCACCTGATTTTTTGTTCTCTTTGTTTTTTCCATTTTGGAAAATCACGTGCTTACATATATACCAATATATATTGTACGTATAGTAGTTACTTTTTCATTTTACGTATAGGTGAAAATATTTGTTTACTCTTAAGCTTTTTCATAATCTTCCCTTTTGTTTGACATGCTATTTAAAAATAAATTAATAAATATGATTATAAATGTTATTGAGTAGAAATAAATTTCGAAATAAGTAAAATCATTATCATAGATTTTAAACTTGGAACAATTCATGGATCAATTTGAAACTCAATGGACATGAATCATGAACCAGTCTGAATTGAATAAAACACAAAAAAATAAATTAACTTGGTTAAAAACTTAAATTAACTAGCAACTCGTTTAATTTAGTCAAAACTAGATCAGAAAAAACTTATTATCTTTTTTTATAAAAAAAAAACTATTAAAACAAGTTAATCCTCTCCACTTAAAATCTAAGATGTGCTTGGAATCAACAGTACAATTAGCTTTGCAGCAACACACGGCTCACCTCATCAAAAAATATAACAACTTATTGACAAAATATACACAACTCAAAGCAAATTATAAACAATTTTACCATATAATTATGAACATGGCATTACAGAATAGTAATACATATGTCTCTCCTCTTTTTTCGTCATATAACAATCAGTCTTCCCTTTCTCTTCCTCCAACTCCACCATTATATTAATTTGTAATAAATATTATTTAACTTTAATAATTAATTTAATATTTTTTTATATACATTTAGTTTGTAATGAATATTATTTAACTTTTTTATTTTTGTTTTTTATGTTTAATAAATATAACCACTTATTAGAAAAATATACACAACTCAAAGCAAATTATAAATAATTTCACCGTATGGTTATGAACATGGCATTACAGAATAATGATACATATGCCTTTTCTCTTTTTTTGCCATAGAACAACCAGTCTCCTCCTTTAGCTTCATCATTATGGTAATTTGTAATGAATATTATTTAATTTTAATATTTTTAAAAAAACACATTCAGTTTGTAATGAATATTATTTATTTATTTATTTATTATGTTTAATAAAAAATTTATTTGCATAATTGGTTTTTTTACCATTAATTTATATAATTTTATATTATGTATTCTAAATAATTTTTTAAAAACATATTTAAAAATAATCACAGAGGGTTTTACCAACGGATTGTATCCATCGGCATTTGACATCTTAGCGATGAATTTATAAACAGAATTAATTCATTGGTATTTCACAATAGCTTGATGCAAATTTCATAATCACCGACGACCTGCCAACGAAAATAGCCTATCGGTATTTCAAACATTCACTGACAGAATACATCCATCAGTATATTTCAAGCAAAAATATTTTTTGTGCGCAATTTCAGTCTATAAGACCATTAGCAATTTTTATTTTTTTTACTGACCGATGTAGTGAGAGAATGAGGTATTATCGACGAAAGAAAAGCTGAGGGAATGTTTCCGTCGACGATGTCGTCAGTAAAAAAATTACTGATGAACTATGAATTACAAAACTGGCAAAATATGAAATTTTATCGATAAAACTATGAAATTTTGTAGCATCTACTTATATATTTAAAAAACATTTTGATTTTTGTATGGATTAATGAACTTTTATATTATACTTATTGGCTCAAATTTTATATTATAACAACTCGTATGCATTTAACTCACCGTAATTTGCACAGACATAAAAACTTTTATTTATGACTCCAAGTGAGAATTAATTAACTTTTTAATAAGCCATGGGCAATGCATTCAAAGTCTAGGGAATTTACGTACCAGACCAAATGATGGGCTTAAATGTAGATCATTTGGCAACTTAATTGTATTATTTATCGAACCAAAGTAACCCAAAATCTGGCTTATCCATTTAAATCATGATGTTAATTTAGAGCTGGCTTAACCATCCTACCGAAGATCCAATTAAAATATTTAACAGACGAGTCCATTGGACATAATGGCCCCAGAGCTCAAGACCACTACAAATTTTAATTATTTGTACGAGTTACATTTTATTTTTTTTCTTAATACCTTACAAGTTACCTGTTCATATTTAATTTAGAGTATTCAAGAATATCCCTATTTTTTTAATATATTTGGTTTTCGTTTCTTTAGATTGAAAAAAGAGTTCCTCAGTTTTTTTCTCTTTGTTACTAAATCAAGTTGGATTTGTCTTTTAATTTATAAACAAACGAAAAATATCAGATCATAACTCATAGGCACTAATCGATCTCAAAACATATCTACACTAGAAATTTCAAACCATGCCTTCAAATAAAATTCAAAACTCATTCTACCAACCGATCTATGAACCAAATGTCTAAAATTTCCATAAAAAATCAACAGAATCTAAAAAAAATATTATTATTCCATCTTGAAAATTCTAAATAAATGTGTATTTCTATCTTGAAATAAATGTAATATTGATTAAGTAGAATGTTTCCTAATACTTTCAAGGAATTGAGAAATACAAATAAAGATACCAATTAATAAAATTATGTCAATAAATTATAGTGAAATTTATCGATATTATATTGTCTTGCTATGTCCCTTGGTATAAACAGATAAAAAAAAATTATTTATATATTCTAGGGAATTACAATGGAAAAAGAAGAAATGAGAAAAGAAAGAGATAAATAGAAAAAAAAAATGATGTCATGTTACATATGGTATTATCAATCAAATAAACTTGACACTAATTTATATCAGTAATATTTAAATTATAACCTAGAAAGCAACCCCCTTCCCCTTCCATTTCTTCTTCTTCCTTTATTTTTCTTTATAAATAATAGCAACCCTCTTTTTATCACATATCAAACTATCATTACCAAAAATTTGGTCACTCCAACATTTAATTTGTCAGCATCTCTATTCTGGTTCAATTTTTTTTTAGTATTCCCCATGTCAATCAAAACTATTTATTTTTTATTTTAACTAATTTTTAAAATGTTATTTTTTTTAGCATTTTAATGTAGTGTATGAAGATTGTTTGTGTATTTACTTGTTTTATTGCTTTTTTCTCATAGAAATTTATAGTATGAATATATGATTTATACATGTTAGAGTTTGTTTGAGATTTAAAAAAAATATAGTTGGTTGCAGTTTGATTAAATTGATTTTGATTTTGTGATTGAGATGGTATTGTAATGAAATAAATAATGACTTATTTAATGAGTGTGTTTCATATTTTTATTAATTTTATTATTAAGTTGAAAGTTTCAGTAAATATGGAGGAATTTGAATTTTTATAAAAAAATGATAATGATTTAAAAATACCATTAAAATATATTAAATAAGTTTGAGTTAAACCATTATTAGCTAATTTATTAAATAATATTCTATATAGGTTTGATATAAATAATGGATAATCATTCTTATATATATCAAGTTTCACCTCAAGGGTTGTACATGATATATTATTGTAATAGGGTTGAGGGTTTTATTAATTATGCGTTATCTAATCCGAGAAATATTAGTGGACAAGGTATTAGATGTCCATGTAAGAGATAATAAAAAAAATTGATCCAGATATTGTTATGATTTATCTTCTACAAAAGAAGTTCATAGAGAAATATTTGTGTTGATATGCATATGAAGAGTCATATGCTTCTTATGAGACCATAGTAGAAAGGATGGTTAGATCAGCTTTTAATTTTAGCAACATGTATGAAGTTATAGATGATAATAGTAATCTTTAGAGGAGTATGGTTATAGATGCGATAAAAATTAATTATGTTTATATAAGTAAATATTCAATCGTAGATAAAGAATCAAATGCAGACACGACCAAGTTTCTTGATCTTTTGAAAGACTCCAACGAACCATTATAGGATTAATGCAAAACTCACAATAAAGTATCGGTCATTTCACAGTTGTTCACCATATAACTCAAATTATAGGCTAAGTGAGACCAGTTTCGCCAGACTTGTTGAATGGGTAAAAAAACATTTTACCTAAAGATAATAGAGTGAAAAAAAACTATTATGCTGCAAAATACATAATGAAACCCCTTTGCCTAAAGCCTAAGATACCTAAAAATCGATATATGTCTGAACTTTTGCATATTATACCACCTTTAAAATACAAATTTGACCGAATATATATCTTGTGGGAATACTCGTTATAAACTCAGAATTGGAAGGAGAAGGAATCTTGTCGCATATAGAAAACTTAGATACTTTTTAATTATCCATGGACTACAAAAGTCATTCATATTTTCAAAAACTGCTAAGCATATGGTATGATATCATTTATATGATACAGTGGATTCACGATGCATTTTTTTTATGGTGAAGTCTAGAAACAATTTAATATGGTGCATTCTTAATTTTCAATTGAATCATATAATATACATCTTAGGTTATCCATAGTGTAATAATGGATTTATTTTTTTCAATATACTTTATATTTGTTAAAAGATGTTCAAGTCTTTTTTTTACACAGTTTATAGTGAAAAATAAAGAATAACAATTTCATAAATTATCAAATTACTATTAAATTACAGAAAAAATTTTAAATGTCAATAATTCTTCAAATAATCAAATCTATCACCAATATATATATATATATATATATATATTAGTGCTAGACCTAAATCATAATCCTTATAGTAAAAGAATCTTTATTAAAAGTTATATGGTTAATATAGAATCTATCTAGAATTAGGATTCCTAAACTAAACAAAAAAATTACTAAAAAAAAATATGAACAATCTTTGGATCTAATTTAGACAAGAAAATAACCTCGGCTCATTATAGCTAACTAAATTTTTATAGAGTTAGGTGTATAAAATGCATTTGTAAAATATTTGTTTGATCCGACGGTTAAATTAAGAGTTATGCTTATCTTTTTCATCAAGCTTGTTAAACTTGTCTAAACTTTTGCAAACCAAAAATCACTTAACGAGCATCTCACTCATTCATACAATTAATTCTCTTAACTATTTCATTTTATAAATTAACTCAACTCAACTCGTATTGCTTATTATCCTATAAAGCTAAATGGCATGGAATTTTTATTGTAGTCGCACCAACTCTCATATTTTACTATGGATTAGAATAATAGAATTTTTAACAATTTTGAATTCAATACTCAAACTTTTGTTTTGCATGATTGAGCTCGAATTAGAGCCCAATTGCATTATTATTATTATTATTATTATTTGTGAGGATTGAATTGCAAGACATGTGAATGAAGTGAAATACAAGCATAATATAGGTGGTGCATTCAAATTTATTATTGAAGTACATTTTCCCCCCACATTTTTTTGCTATAAAGTGATCGGTCTTTTGCATTTTCAAATATACATTGTAGTACTTAACTTCAGTTTCATCATTTTTCAGTCCTTATTGGGTGAGAGGAGATAGAGGCAATCACTAGAATCCAACCTAGAGAGAGAGTGAAAGGCGTTGTTTCAATGATTTCAGCCACCAAAATGTTAGATTTTTGTTTCAAATGGTTTTATATGATGAGGGGGGTTGAAATAGGTGTTTTGATGCCTTGAAAATGCCTTAAAAAATATATCTGAGATAGGAAAGAAAGTTAGGTTTCGAGTTAATTCTTGGTTTTGGACCATTTTTTGCGCTTTTAAAGGTTAAGGATGGGTAAAATAAGGATATATAGGTGTTTTCTAGGTGTTTGAAATTAAAAATTAATTTTTAAAGGACAAAAATCAAGTACCTTAGTTTTCTGGTCACAACAATGACCTAAATCTAAATATGTCAAAAGACATGTCATTTTTTTTCAAACAAAATTGAGTGGACAATATGTCATCCATTCCATTATCTTACAAAAAAAAAAAAACAGGGCATGAGCACCAGCCTTTTAGTTAAAGGCTAGGAGTTAGATTTGACCTCATTCTTTGCTTTTCTCTCTTTTTTTCAGTTTTTTTAAAACTTTTTTTTATATTTTGTTAAAGTTAAAGGCTAGGAGTTAGGTTTGACCTCATTCTTTCTTTTCTTTTCTTTTAGTTTTTTTTAGAATTTTTTTATATTTTTTTAAAATAATTTTTAAATTTGTACTTTACTTCTCAGTGATTTGTTTTTGCTTATTTATCCTCTTTTAAATAGTAATTAGTTTTTAATTATATTAGATTTGTTTAATTTTTTAAGAGATTTGTATTATTCATTTGTAGTTTTTTTAATATATATATATATTAAATTTAGTTTTAGAAATGAAAAATATTTATTTATTATGTTATTTTTTATATATACAGCCTTACATAGTTGTTTTTTATTTTTATTTTATCCAAAATATCTTATGTGTTTGATGATTTCTATTTCAATTTGATTAATAAATTCATTAAACACAAGCAGGTAAAATACTCATAATACAATATTAAATATCTTAATTTATATTTATTTCTTAGTTTTTTTAATTTTTTTCTAATTTAAGAAAAAAATTACAAACCTAAAATGAGTTTGTTGAGGTGTCTTTTCACTTATTTTTTCCTTATATTCTAAAAAAAAATAGTTTTATACAAAAGGTCATACGAGTTTAATTTTTTTTCTTCTTTTTATTATTGTTTTCAACATCTCATTATTATGTTGGTGTTTAATTTTGTAATTGTTTATTTTATTTCATGTAGTTAAATAAAAAATATTTTTTTAAAAAATACAAATTATAATCCCACTAGATTCAATAACCCGATTCACAAGTTTGGTATACTAGGTTACTTAGTTATAGGTTTGATGAGGGCACCAATTGAACGGATATGTTTTTCTTATTATTGCTTCTTTAATTGTTTTTAATAATTTTTTTTAATTTTATTCTTGAATTTAGATTGGTAAAGAAATAAATATAAATATAATTTTAAAAGAATAGTTNTTCATTTGTAGTTTTTTTAATATATATATATATTAAATTTAGTTTTAGAAATGAAAAATATTTATTTATTATGTTATTTTTTATATATACAGCCTTACATAGTTGTTTTTTATTTTTATTTTATCCAAAATATCTTATGTGTTTGATGATTTCTATTTCAATTTGATTAATAAATTCATTAAACACAAGCAGGTAAAATACTCATAATACAATATTAAATATCTTAATTTATATTTATTTCTTAGTTTTTTTAATTTTTTTCTAATTTAAGAAAAAAATTACAAACCTAAAATGAGTTTGTTGAGGTGTCTTTTCACTTATTTTTTCCTTATATTCTAAAAAAAAATAGTTTTATACAAAAGGTCATACGAGTTTAATTTTTTTTCTTCTTTTTATTATTGTTTTCAACATCTCATTATTATGTTGGTGTTTAATTTTGTAATTGTTTATTTTATTTCATGTAGTTAAATAAAAAATATTTTTTTAAAAAATACAAATTATAATCCCACTAGATTCAATAACCCGATTCACAAGTTTGGTATACTAGGTTACTTAGTTATAGGTTTGATGAGGGCACCAATTGAACGGATATGTTTTTCTTATTATTGCTTCTTTAATTGTTTTTAATAATTTTTTTTAATTTTATTCTTGAATTTAGATTGGTTAAGAAATAAATATAAATATAATTTTAAAAAAATAGTTTAGAAAGAAAAAACATTATTAAGCTCAATGGTATCCTCAACACAAGTTGGTTGGAGACTGAAATGAAGACAACTTCTTATTGTTTTAATAAGTTTTTGGAATATAAATATTATCTTAATTTTTTTAAAAAAAGTTAAGTTATAAAATTAATCAATTTAATTTAGATCAGCTCTTATACTATTTAGTTGAAACTCGATAAAAAAATTAAATTGCTGGTTTCAAGAAAAGCAATCCGATCCGTGCCGGAACACGGCCAATTGACTACTTTATCTATTACGCAAATAAGTTCGGAAGCTGGTTAATCGCATGTCATTAACATCCATGTTTTGAAAACATTTACCATATCCTGCTAAGCATTTCTATAGAAGAAAATCTGCACCTTCAGTCCTATTAATTATAACAGATGAATAGGTGAAATAAGAAGAAATTTGATAATTATTTAATTGTTTCAATCTTTTATTTTTATTTTTTTACCAGTGGATCTACAAGGACTCGATTCATGAGTTGGCCTGTTCTACTCCTGGAGATAAATCTACAATGAAAATCTCACAAGACTTCTTTTTTTTTTAATTCAAAAAGAAATGATGAGGAAAATTTACCCTATTTTATGAAAAAGAATTTCAAAAATACCTTATTTTCAAAAAAAAAAAGTCAGAAATTAAGGGGCAACTGCATTTATTGCATTCTTCAATTCCTAATTTAACAAGGATTCAGATTCTTAGTAGGATATTTTTTGGAAAGAAAGTGTAAAAAGTTGGCCCTAGCCGAATCCGAATCAGTGTTGGCTACATTCTT
Organism: Populus ilicifolia; assembly: GCA_015708895.1. NCBI lineage: Eukaryota > Viridiplantae > Streptophyta > Magnoliopsida > Malpighiales > Salicaceae > Populus > Populus ilicifolia. The sequence goes on along the minus strand of SRLM01002190.1, from coordinate 31,782 downwards.
AGTCGGTTCAGAAGTGTGTGTGTGTGTGTGTTACAGTATCAGGTTATTCTTTCGTCTGTAACAAAGGATTGAAAAATCCTAGTCATAGCGTGTGAGAGATAAAGATAGGATCGTAGTATTTCTGTGTGGAAAATCTTTTTAGTTCAATAAAGTTCTACTGATATAGATACTGATGAGGGGTCTAAAGGTATGGCCATTGGGAGATTCTCTGCTGCGTATAAAAAGGACAATGACAAGAAGGAGACAAGATCAGAGTTCTACCTGCAGGATTTCTTCGACTCTATAGGCTCTTTCACTTCCCAATTCAGGCCTTCTTTTTAGGCATTGAATACTTATCATAAAGAGAAGGAGATGAGTGTCCATGGCTCAAGCAAATGCAAGTTTCTGTATATTGATGTGTTATGTGTTCTGCTAAATCTAACTGTAGCCTGAATTCCCCTGCCTTTGGTTGTGATTGTACCTATTTTGACTGTTGATTTCTTTTTTAAATACTTTATGTTCATAATTCGAATATATTGAAAATAAATATAGCACTTTGAGACGTTTCTGTTTATTTTCGTTGATAAACTTTTGCTTGAATGATAGCTTACAATGAAGCTTGAAGGAAAATCTTGCTTGTGTTGGTTGCATATTTTACTCTGCTAATGCTAATAACGATCTCTGCTGTCATATAATTTACAATGATTATTCCGTGATTCCAATACTGAAAATAGTATTCTGATTTCTCATAACAGGAAAAAATATCTAGGCAATGCCTCCAGTATCTCACTCCAGTTGTCCCCAAAATTCAACAATAAGTTGTAATTGCTGTCTTTAGACTATGGTCTCTCTCTAAACAATTATAAGAAAATGGCCCCCACATGAAAGATGCACTCACAGTTTGTTGCAAGCTAAAATTACAACATGTCAAAGATGAAAAATTTTGAAAGTCGAAACCCGTTTGATCCACCAGCATTAGCCTTACATGTACTTTGTATGCTGAGATATAACCATCTGATATGGACATGCTGATTTCCATTTATTATCAGATCAGATATGAAATAAACTGATATAGGTAGACTGCAAATTTTATATTTCAATTCTGGGTTTTCCCTAACCACAGAGTTTTTTTAGTTTAATAATACTAGGGGAGGAGGGTGTGATCTCAAATCACAAATCTTATCTCCTATATATATATATAGGAGATAAGATTTGTGATTTGAGATCACACCCTCCTCCCCTAGTATTATTAAACTAAAAAAACTCTGTGGTTAGTGTGTGTGTGTGTATTTCGATTCTGAGTTTTGACCCTAGCCAGAGAGTTTTTTTAGTATAATAATACTAGGGAGGACCAAATTTTATATTTCAATTCTGGGTTTTGACCCTAACCACAGAGTTTTTTTAGTTTAATAATACTAGGGGACGAGGTGTGATTTCAAATCACAAATTTTATACATATATATATGCATGCTACTTGTCAGACTCAATTATTTTATAACCAAGAAACCAATCTAGACCTCAACCATATTTTTATATGCATATATGGTTTCTCTGACAAGTATCAACAAGTTCAAGAAAAGTTTTAAATGCGTCAAACGAGTTGTTTTAGTAAAACAAACACAATTTTTTATCTAACTATTAGTTTATTTTATAGTATAATTAGCTGAGGATAGAATTGTGATCAAATTGGAATAAAAACTTGTTGTTTGAGATCATTCTTTATTTTACTTATTATATTTGAATTTCTTTTCTAGTTAAATTTTAGAATTTTAATTTGATTTGATTTGATTTTAATTAGCTAAGTTGGTTTATCACATGTTTAAACATTTTGTAATTTATTTTTATAGCAGTTTTAAGAATAATTGAATTTCAAAAAGTATGGAAACAAAGTTTTCTTTACTGTTTAGGGGTTTTAACCTTCGAACTTGAAAATCTCTAATTCTTTATTTCGATATACATTGCATCACTCTCACACACCACACACCCTCGAAAGCAAGCCTTTGGCCTTTATCAGTTAGTTTAGATTGCAAGTAAAATAAAAGAAAATAAAAGAACAAAGAAGAAAGAACATTAGTCATAATTTTAAAACAAATCAGCATATAGGATGTTCCGATTGAATATTTATTGGTGTGCAGAATTATGGAAGATTTATTGACTGTCTGGTACAAGATGGATCATTTGGACAAGTTTTTAGCTACATTTCAAATAGTGTTTTAAGGTTGTAAGGTTTGACAACTTCAGTACTTCCCTTCCACATTAGCTTTGCAAATTGATAGTTGGCCTTCTCGGTTGGATGAACTGCGTCGAAGTAGAGATATTCGCCAACGTTATCGCACAATTGGTATCCTTTCAGGCCGCAAGTGAAGGAGCCTCTGTACGGACCACTGCCACAACATGCCATCTTCACCTCTTTGAAACCTTCACACAAATTAAATGGGAAAAAGAAAAGAAAGTAAAATTGGAATAAAATAATCCTAACAGTTCAGGATAAGAAAAAATAGGGAGCTCTTTACCATATTTTGAAGGCTTATTGAGTCTTTCATCTGTTGTAGTGTAAAAATCAAAAATTGAATATTTAAATCCTTTTAGGTTGCTCTCAAGCTCTTTGAGAACTTCGGGGAGAGCTATATTGTGTAGTTTTGCTTGCATATTTGCTTCATCCATGCAGCCGGAGCCACCTGTGGTAGCTAGTTTTAGCGCTCTCAAGGCGGGATCACAACCCAATGGTGTCAACTTTGAGAGTCCAAATTTCCTTCCCCCAATCTTATATATTTCCTGAAAAAGCAAAATTGATGCAATCATAGTTTGATGAACTTGGGAGAAAAATGAAACAAAGAAATAATTTGTGTGATCTTATATGACGTTAATTACATGGATCGCTGCTGTTATGTTGCCGATAACCACCTTGACAAGCTCTTCTTGGGAGTAGGATTGAAGCACAGTCGAGTTTGTGGCGAAAGGTACATAGTAGTCATTACTTCCAATGCTGAATATGTAAACAGCTTTGGATAATAATGTCTTAACCTCTGCAACTCCAAGTTTTTCCCTTAGCTGCTTCTCTATATTCTTGAAATTCCTAAGTTGAGTTTTAAGGTCTATCACCTTCGAAAGAACCAAACAGGAGAAAGTGATAAAACATGATTAATTAGTATAAATAATCACAATAAGCAAAATCCACTCCAACAAGTAGCAAGTTTCTAGCTTCTTGGTGATGATCTTAACCTGGACACATAAAAAAAGAGAGCGGCCTAGCTAGGCAACTGGACCACATACCCGACGTTGATTAGTTTCAGCAAGAGCACCAGCTCCCCCTGATGCGAAGTTGACTCCATTAATGAATTGACGGTTTCCAGGTTGTAAATATGGTGGAATTAATGGCAGCTTTGCGAACTCAGCTGCAGCAAAATTACAAGCATCATTTTGCAAAAAACATATTGTGTCGATAATAACACGTTGTAAAGAACAACATAAACCATTAACATCACAATGTGTTGATATATCCATTAACCTCTATATAGAATAAGGGGAAGCATTTGGGAAAAATAATGAATGCAGGAAGAAGAACGAAAATGTAGAAGAATGTGTTGTGGACGTTGCATGAGCTGTGTGTGTGGATCTGTTTCCCTGTGGTGTGTACCATACCTATATCTATATACCACGGGATCACATGAATTTGCCTTGTGGGGGTAGGGTTGTGGACATACTGTGCATCCTACTAGAGGGAAATCATGGAGAGTAATTATTTTATGATAAACAACAGCACAATTGAACTGTAAAACTACTTGTTTAGGGAAGCGCTCACCCTGTGAAAAAAATATATTGAGGGATGTTGTACTACTAACATGTAAAATAGAAAGTTCAAGCGTGTTGCCGCTCTCATAGCTTTTAAAATGGAGAATTCAAGACAGTGGCGTTGACTAGGCGTGCCTCGAACATCATTTAATGTGCCAATTATAATCTAAAGGTAAGTTTGGAAATATGCTAATGGTTAAAAGTTTTTTTAAAAACAATTATTAATATATTATTTTAAAAAATATATTTTATGTAAAAATATAAAAAAATTTAAAAAATATATAATTTACATCGTGTTTGTAAACAAGCTATAAGTTGGGTTAGCTATTTTTTTATCTTGTTTCTTTTCTAACGCTCCTTCTCTTCTTTTGGTGGGCTTGGTTGGGACGAGATTGTCAGGCCATTTTCTTTCTCTTTTTTCTTTTTCTTTTTTTCCTTTTTGTCCCCTTCTCTTCTTTTTGTCTCCTCAGTTGGGCTATTATAGGGTTTGATTTGGTTACCCTCAGGGACTAAATTGGAGAGTTACTAAAGAATTAGGGATTGAAATAGAAAAAACCAAACTAATGTGTTTGGCAAGTGTATAACATGTTTTGGTGCATACATGCGTTGGTGTGCGCATAAGCCTGTCATCTTCTGACAACATGCGAGGCCACTTGTATCCTTTGATGATGGTCTCTTTGTGGTAGCGTTGGCTTTGTCTTGGCAAGATACATGTAGTGGAATAACAAGTGTTGGCGAAAGAACTCTTATAGAGCTATGGTAGTCTGTTTTCTCTTGTCTTCCATACCTTTTTTTTTCCCTTTCTTTCTCACTGTTTTCTTACCTTTCTTCTCAATCGCAAGGTTGAGTTTGTGGGGCCTGGTTGGGCCCTTTTCTTTGCAAAACTTGGTTTTGCCTACGTCAATCCTCCTTGGTGTTTGTTTTCACATGACCCCATTTATTTTGCTCTACCTCCATCCCTAGTTCGATTGACCCAAGTTCAGACTCCTAAATGCCAAGTTTCAGTATAATATAAACACTAAACAGTAAAATATGCCCCGTCGTTAAATCCTTCCAGCAGTATCTACTTATTCCTCACAATGCACTCAACTTTGTTTTTTTTTTTTTGTTTTTTTAAAGAAATCCTGCTTTTCGGGATGCAAGAGTTACCCAAACCAATCCTATAACTAGCTTGCAGGAAAATAATTTTCGAACTAGTGAATTTCGAAACAAGAATATCATATCCAACCATTCAATTCGTAAAAGTGAAGCAAAGAAGCTTTTATATGAAGAACATCCCTAAGTATAGTCCTTACCAACAAAATCAGGAATTAATCGGCCATCAGAAGCTCTTCCGGTGGGATACTTGAAAAAGGTCTCTCCATATGGCTTGATATTCACCCGAGCTAGAGCATTCTTGAGATAATTATTGTTTCCAACATCATACAACGAATCTCCAAAGATAAACAAGGCAGCATGAGAGTAACTGTGGCTTCTTGTTGGGATGACAAGACTTGCACAGAACACCAAGAAACAAATACCAATGAACCTCGAAGACTCCATGTTTTTAGTGGTTAACTCTATCTTCTTCAACTCCACTTTTGTAGTCACATATATAGAATCCGTCATGTAGCTCACAATTTCTGATCAATTTAGCTGTATTATTTTTAGAATCCTTAATTCTGTGTATCGACAAACTAGTTTTCGTCTGTTAACTTTTAACTATGTAATACTTGAATGAAAAATATTGACTAATGTTTAAAGAATGGTTTTTTGTTACCACTAGTCTAATTCAATGGCGGCGACTTTTTGAAAATGGGTTTTTATATAATAAATCAAAATTGTTTGAAAACGTTGCGATTGGGGTTAATTAAATATGCACGCAATCACTCTTGGTATATCTTGAATGAGATATTATATTTATTTTAACCTATCACAACTAAATATATATTTTTCCGATGAGGAAGGATATTTCCTAGGTTATCCATTCTGATTTAAAATTATAAATATATTTTATGTTTTAATATTAAATTAATATATTATTAATGAAACAATACTAATTACATTATTGAAAGATTAAGTTAAATTGTTAATAATTTTTTTAATATTTAGAGAATTATAACACTTAACTAGGTAATATATTTAATTTTTAAATATAAATTAATTAATTATTGAATTGATAATAAATTAAATTATTTAATTTTAATTATAATTTATATTTAGGATAACATATTAATAATTTAATGGTTTACAAATATTAAAAATATTAATTAAAATAAGATGATTAAGTATGACTTGATTAAAATATACTTTAGAATATAATTAATATGAAATTATATTTGTAGACTTAGAAAAATCAAGTATAAACTTGATTGAGTTAATTTCTAAAATTTTTATAAATTAATATATAAATATTATTTAAGGACCAAATTGATTTTAATTTTACTAATTTATAAGGTTTTTAAAAAAATTATAAATAATAAGTTATATCTTTAAGTTATTGTTTGTTAGATAAACAAAAACATATATCTCCCGGGCAGATGCCGGGCTTTCCTATGGAAAGTAAGAGTGGATCCATCAGGACACGAAGCTTTAGTTCCATCACAGTCCCATCCAGCTTGCTTACCTTCCTCCAAAGTTGCATCCTGTTCCAGCCAAGTAGACACTTGAGGAGAAATACCTTTAAATCCCATTACTCCCATGCAGCCCTTCGATGATTTGGTCTGGTGAAAAGATTGGAGTGAAAGGATACTGCAGCTTCCATTATGTCCGATGGAGAGGTGATTCTGGTGCGTGGCACCATAAATGATCTTGGAGATAGTACTGTTACGCGATCTTCTCATGCCTGCTGCCAAATGAAAGAATCGCGAGTTTCTATCCCCCAACTTGCACCAGTTTTGTCTTGATTTCTGTCTCCAAGCGGCCTCCACATTTCTACTAACCTCCCACTGCTCTGAAACCAAACTATTCAGCTTGCTTCTTTCTGTAATAGTAAGTTCCCGACTCTCCCCTTCATCTAATTCCTTTGTTCCATTCTGAATCTCTAGCAATCTATTACCCTGATTACCAAAGACCATCTTATTCCAGCCCCGTGGTGTTTTCGGCCATATAACTAGGTTTTTTTCACCAAACTGAATCTACCTGGAAATTGCTGACAACTCTCTCTCCAAAACTACTCTAATTTCTTCATAAATCTTGGATGATTTACCCCACAGCCCAAAAAACTAAATGGTTTATAGCCCCAATTTTCTGTTGTTGGTCCCAGGACTATGATCTGAAAGACCTCTTGGAAATCTGGTTAAAACCATTTCTGGAAACTGAAGATGACAAGTCGGTGAAACAAATGCTTTATCAATTCTACTCATTGAACTTTCCCGAAAACAAGTGTATCGATGTCCATGAAGATGATATTCCAATAAATCACAACTGTTGATAAAGGACTTGGACTTCTTTAAGCCTGCTAAATTGAGAAACCCACTCCTTTCACAGGCATTCAGTGTCTCATTAAAGTCTCCTGCCACAAACATGGGTACATCGAATGCATGATTTAAGATAATGACATTTTTCCACAAAATTCTACGCTTAGAGAGAGAATTCGCCGCATAAACTACCACTACTGCGCAGTGAAAGCTTGTTTGAACATGATTCCCAAAGAGTGTTATCCAGTTTCCACCAAGTTCAATTGATTCTACCTAAAAACTTCTGTCATTCCACATTGCTAGAACACCCCCGATTTCCTCTCTGAGTCAATTGAATGCCATCTAACATATGACTTATTCCATAAACCAGAGTGTATATCCCTGAAACCCGGTGTCTGACCATCAGCTGGCATCTCCTGAACTGCTTACTCTCTGTCAAGCTCTGTTTTCATTTCTGAAAACCCTCTTTCAGCGTTACGGATGTTTCCTTGCTTAATGCCGGACTCCAGAGAATCTGTGCTATCTTCTCCTTGATCATCCATCAAATGTTCTACACTCCCATTTGCTGATAGAAGCTTCATCTTCCTTTTTCTTCTTCGTAGTGTCATTGGATGTTTTTGCACCTGAGTTATTTTAGTACGTACTGTCGTTTTTTTGCTTGGGGGAAGAGCAAGAAACTGTACCAGAAAGATGACTTCCACATTAGTCTGACGGGCTTGTAGACTTGTAGCATGGTTTGGGCTGCCAAGCATTTCTATTCAGCAAAACCTGCATTTTCGGTCCTAAGTGTAACAGATGAACAAGGTGAAGGATGAAAAACGTCAAAAATTATTTAATTATTTCCTGTGTTGTTTATTTTATTTTTATTTTTTTGGGCATTGGGACTGCAAGGACTCCATTAATGAGTTGGCTTGTCCTACTTCTGGACGTGAATGAAGGAGAGAGCAAAGGATGGAGCCACAAACTCACAACACACAAAATGCTAAACTACATTTTGATCCTTTAATTATAAGATTGTATAATAGAATCCTTATTTGATCAATTGGAAAAACAAGTGGATATTCAGAAAACTAGAGTTGCAGTAGCAAGCAATGAGTTTATCAACTACTTTGATCATATGATTGAAATAAATTGCTAATTCAAATCATTGAGTACTATTTTTGTAAAGAAGAAGATGGAAAAAATCTTAATAAAAATGTTTCTCATTCTTTCGATCATCTATGTATATTAAAAGCCCATTTGTTTAGTTTAGGGACTGTTTTGTACTTTGACATCTAAGCCAAGGATTAAAAGTAAACATGCATTTATAGCATGTTTCCATCTACATAGAGAATTTGTATCCTGATCGGATGAGGATATGAACGTCATCAAGTATATATCCTCAGTAATCCAAATTTAAGCAGGATTAAATTTTCTTAACATGGAGGATTTTGGAAACAAAGTAAATCCAAGGAGGCCCTAGCTAGCTGCCATCCGAATCAGGGCAGGATACATCCTTGGTCGGTTTAGTAAAGTATATAAGTGCGCGTGCATGTACCAGGTTAGTCGTTCGTCTTCAACAAGGCATTGAAAAAACCCTAGTCAGAGTGTGCGAGAGAGAAAAATAGAAGCATAGTTTTCTGTGTGGAAATAAAGTTGTACTACTGTTTCTTCGGTATCTTTTTTTATTTCCTATATATGGAAACTGAAAGTGGGTCTAAAGATATTGCCCGTGAGGGGCTATCTGCTGCTAATAAGGAGGAGGAGACAAGATCAGCGTCGTACCTGCAGGATTTCTTCGACTCCAGAGGCTCCTTCACTTCCCAATTCAGGCCTTCTCTTTTGACACTGAATACCTATTATAAAGAGAAGGAGATCCGTCATAGCTCGAGTAAAAGCAAGTTTCTAGATATCGATGTTTTCTGCTAGATCTTATAGTTGGATGAAGTCAACCAGATAGCACGTCAATCTTTGTGTTTAGTCATATGGCTGGACTCCTGCATCCTCCTGGTTGTAATTTAACTTCATCGATTGTTAATTTCTTTGTTGGATAGTTCATGTTCATAATTCAACGATCTTGCAAATTTATATGGTGCTTGAAGATCCCCCCCGTCTGTTTTCGTTGATAAACTTTTGTTTGAATGATACTGTAGATTAGAGCTTAAAAAAACTTCTATTTCTGCCGCAGGTTTTACTCTGCTGATAAAACGTTCCACTACCGACTTAATCTGTGACCCGATTGCGATGCCTACAGGCTTGTACTTGAAGCATACTGTCGAAATGATCAACCACCATTAGAAATTAGAGTGACAGAATACATAATCAAACTACCGATTACAGCAAATTAAAAGGATCAATCACATAGATATAGCAAACGAAGAAGCTCCAGAATAATCTCTGTGAAGCTCTTATACACTGACATACAAATTCTTAACAGGGAATATAAAAGTTCAGTCATGGTCCATTGCACAACTTGCTATACAAGAGCTAATATCGGAGCATAAATACTGCAAGCAATGTTCTCAAAGTTTTAGTGTAAGATCTGGCGCAGAATCATCTAAGTTCACTGGTGGAGTTGCCCCCAAAAAAATCATGTTTGAACTTCCTGCGACTACAAAACTTTGATGAGCATCTTCTGCCACAGCTACCTGTCGAAAACTACCTGGCCATAACAACTCTGCCTCATCATCTTCCATGAATACTGGCAGACCTGCATAACCTTGATCAAATCTTGCACTGCTGCTTATTTCTAGTGACCTTACTGGTGGTGCAAAGTTTTGGTGCACTGAAGAATGTGCCTCTATCCCTAGGGATCGGAATGAGGATCCATGTAGAGGCAACGATGCTAGGCTGGCATACCTTTCCGAGAAAATACCCATTCTTATTGCACGCTTAGCTAATGTTCTTTCTCTCTTATGAGCGTTTTGGTGTCCACCAAGTGCCTGAGAGCTGAAGAATTTGCGCTGACAGTAATTGCAAGAAAATACTCGTGGTATTGCTTCAGCTGTAGTACGTGATGCAGGTTCATTGCTACTCTCACTTGTGCTTGACAATGAGAGTCCCACCGGGTCCCTTCCACTTAACTCATCATTATTGAAGCAAAGGGTTAGGTCAAGGGAAACCATTTCCGAACCAGATTGAGTTGCTATGGCATTTGTGAGATAGGAAGAGTTAGCGAGGCTGTCATTGGAGGGGGCTGCAGAAGTTTCTTGGTTTGATAAGTTGGAAGCTACTTGGCTGCTAACTTCAGAAACATTTTCTGAGGTGGCTTCAATTTCAAGATCAATAATTGGTTTCATCTTTCTTTGATGATTTTACTTGACACCACAAGGAGATACTTCACATTTATAGTTTCAGAGCAGTAGCCAGATTGAGTCAGTTGAAACAAGATGTTTTCACCCTGCAGAATTCGACATGATGAGTAAATAGTGTTCCACAGTTAAACTTGTAGGAGTTGAGAGCGATTGTGAAAGTTATGGCAAGAAATTTATCAGCAAGGCAACCTCCAAAAAAAAAAAATTGGTTTAAGAACTCTTAAATCTGTTTAAAAACATGATGACAACTACTAATTTAGCACAAAGAGTAATGAAATTTATTTTTAAAAAAAATTACTCAAGGAAACAGCAAACAGATAGCAAAACAAGGACGGCAAGATAAGAACAATCTGAAGGTTGAGGCCGAGAAATAATCCATTATCATTTCCACAACATGAAAGCATTATAACAGTCTCCAACTTTCGGTCTTTTGGCCTACGAGATTATTGTAACTAGAACAGCAACACTCTGCTATCCTACTGGTTCATGAACCTTACCAAGCTCACATTTTTTTACTGATAAAAGGTGAATTAATGACTAATGTTTGAAGCAAAGCCTACAATGCTGTAAATTATTTGATTGAACTTGTGCTGTCATAGTCGAACCTAAGTGAGTTGATGAATAATGCATTCAAACACAAAAGGATTTGACCTCTGTGTCATTCCCTCTCTCCAGTGGTCCACTGTGAGCTACTATGAGGCCATGTTTACTCCACGATTATATATATATATTGGACAATGATGGGGCCATTAGGCATTAATAGAAACAGGACTCTCTTTATCTCAAGAAAAATGTGGTGACAATAAAATTAACAACTGACAGAATATAAAGAGATCAAGCTGCATCCTAATCCAGACAAAGTACACAGAAACAAGAAACATGTGAAATAAGCTAAGCTTCAAATCTCAATGATTCCAAGCATTTTAGAACATAAAAACAAAGGGCAAGAGAAAAAGAAACAGATAGTCTCGTATTACTAGACCAATATCATGTCACAAGTCAAAATTTTGAAGGGCCACCATTTAGTTGAAAGAAAGGAAAGCACAAAGCCTATGAGATGAAGCGCAAAAAGGTAAAGTTAAAATCCTCTGTTCAAGATTAAGAACTTATTTGATTCTCTCTGCCTGGGGAATTATGAGCAGGCACGGGTATCCGAATTTGATGCAGATAAGTCAAATTTGCAAGGAAGAGAACCTAGTTAAGTAAATATGAGCTAGCAGAAGTAGCAGTCATGCTTGAAGAAAGGGTAGATAGTGTATACTTCTATGCAAATCATGAATATTGATCAACATAGCATTTCACCACAGCAAATTCAGTTCCATGGTGGTATTTAGGAGCTCGATTGATCAAAATTAAGTATCATGCCATTTTCTGTCGTAGAAAACAACAAAATCTATGTTTGCAGAAACTTAATTCTTGTACTGCAACTAGGAAAAACACGATAGATTTCTTTTGAAGAAGTTAAATCTCATTAGTCATTATCAGTGAAAGAACCTGAAGTAGGTAGAGTAGCCATCAAAACCACAAGAAGAGATTCCAAAAGAGAGAGGTGAGGAAAGAGCAGAAACAGAATAAGAACATCAAAGGACATATATTAATCATCAAGTCACACGCTTTCTTTGCAAAAATAAAGTAGAAGAAAAACAGCAAGAGCTAAACGAAAGCTACTACAAAGAGAATAAGATAGCAAGTACAGCTTTCCCATCCTGAATAGAAAGTGAAACTTACTGCTGCTGCTGCTACCAAGCTAGCTAGTGGAAATCAAGAACGAATGAGAGCACTGCTTGGAAACTCGAAACAAACATCTGGCTATATCATCTCAAGACAAAACCAGCTTGTGGGTTGGTTTCTTTGTACAAATAGAGAAGTGATAATGGAAAGAGAGAGTGATAGAGATGATGGGTATCGATGTTTAATTATGGGAAAGCAAAAGGGCAGAAGAGAGAGTGGGGGGGACTGTGGTGGAGAGTCAGATAAGTCAGAGAAAAGGCGTCGTTGTGTTAAGACTAAATAAACCAAAACTATAAAAGAAAGGAAAAAAGCATTTATGACATATGACTTAATAGTCTCTCGACTTAACTGTCACAAAGTCTTAGCCAATGTACTTGGTGATGTTTTTGTTGATTTTTGAGCAGCTTCTCCTCATGACAATCAACTCAACTGCCTGCCTACACCCAAAACACAAGTACCCCAACTCACAGCTACAGCTGGGATAAGAACATATCTACACCTTGAACAAGCAAAACAGTATAAGTCATTAGTCCCACGAAAAGATTCTCACTTTCTCTCCACTTTAAAAGTTTATGCAGATAAATCCAGAGTGCAAGGGTTCAGTACTCATGAAGAGTGTTTAGCACTTGATTAATGGTTGTTTTATTCATAAATATATTAAAATAATATTTTTAAAATTAACAGTTAAAAGTGATTCAAAAATATCAAAAAATTTATTTTAAACAAAATAAATATATTTTTTTATAAAATGTCTTCTAGAACACAATTACAAGTAACTTTTTCATCTATCATATTTATCATCACCTTTCTTGTGCAACTGTATGGGATTGTTGATGTAGTTTAGGATTGTAGTTTGTAAATGAATAAGAAAAATAATTTATAACATTTTACTATTGATTTATTAAAATAATTCAAAAACGTAAAAATATTAATAACAGATTATCTACGTGTTTTTCTATGTTTAAAATTGCATCAAGTATCATTTTTTTTCCTTTTCATTTTAACCTGAACCACAGATTTCATCGAGAGACAGGCCTTAAGAGCCACCTGCATTCTTGCATGACATGTATACGATGCCATGGCAGCATGTACTGTGTTTTTTTTTTTTTAATGCTCTGTGACTTCAAGGGTGATCTTCACCGCAGAGACAATCAGACCTTAATTGCTGTCTTCCTTCTTGCATGACATGTATAGGACTAGGACATGCACATAATGCCATGGCGACATGTACCTTTGCCTCATTTCTTAAACTTCCTTAAGACGCCTAACCTACCAAAAATCTAAAGGGACTATACACCTCTTATTTTATGCTGCATTATTGTTCTTTCTTTTGTATTTCTCTAGTCTTTTCCAGTTGGCTCCTTCCCTGTGGTTGATTCCAGAGAGTAGGAACTGATCACTTCCCTTTGCATCGATGGCAGGAATCAATTGTGTGTGGTGTCTTATCGCGTGTACTTCCTGTGACCTCTAAATTCCTCGCAGGCGCTTTGACATGGGCTGTGCATCATTGACCTTCATCAAATTACACATTGACCTTGATCAAATTCATGCACTCCCATTTTACCGTGGATATTAAAATATATATATATATATATATATATAAACTAAATTAACTAAACTGAAGAGGCGAGTGGCTTTTAAGACATTTCAAAAACAAAGTACAATACCCAAATTATCCTTTGAATTTAATTTTTTTAACCTTCCAGTTAAGGGTGTTTTTGTTATTTCCTGTTAATTTTTCTTAATTGAAAATTCAACTTGTGGGTATTTTATTTTTTTATTAAAAAATAATATTATTTTAAATAAAAATTTTTGCCACGTGCACACCTTTCGAGGAAGGCATTCGATGTATCTCATTGTTATTTTCATGGTGATGAGGCATTTATAGCCTTCTTGTACACAATATAACTTCAAAGATGGTTTTTTGTTTTTCATCCTTGAAAAGCTTTTAGCCCTTGCCAAAAACCAAAAGGTTATGTTATTTGTTAATTTTATCATGTTTGATTTTTATTTTTTTAATTGTATGAATTTTTTTTCATTTTCATTCTTTAATATTTGCTTTTTATATCAAATTAGTCTTTTTATTTTATAATATTTCATATTTGACTCTTAATATTTTTAATTTTGTTCCTTAGCTCTTTTATCGATTTTAATTATCCTTTAAAATTTAATCATCCTTATTATCTAGATATGAGGTGTAGATGGTGTGGTCTAGTTTTTTTTTTTAATTATCCTTTAAAATTTAATTTTTTTTAAAATAAGCTTCTTCTTTTTCCGTTTTTTTACCTTTTATTAAATTATTTCATTTATATGAGAGTTTTTACAATCTTACTTGGATTTGATGGTACTTGACATTTGATTATTAGGGATTGATAATTGTTATTTTTTTACTGATTTTTTTTCCTTTAAAATACTCGGGCCACAGCAAAAATCGTGCCACCTATCTAGTGTTATATTAATATCCATGAATCCAAGAGTTCGGGCAATTAGCAAGAGATTCAATTGTTTTATACTTTAATATCTTTGTAAAATAGATGAATTACAGAATACTACTCCAAGTTCGGAGATGGTGTGTTGACTTTTTAGATTAAAACTTATTTGATTCTTTTGCCTTTTCCCATTTCTTGTCGAATGTGCCTTAATCGATGGATCATAAATTACACATTGGTCCTCTAAGGTTCATTGAAGCAACAATTTGACCCCTTTTTTAAGTGCATGTGGGTTATATTTAAGAGTTGCATCGTAAATAAAGAACTTCATATTTGAGGCTCGTTTTTTTACTCGAGGATGAGAGGTGTCTCTAGATGAGTTCATACATCAATCGAAATTAAGTCATTTTTCTAAACAAATTAATTGGTGCTTTATTGATATCGGTCTAGTGCATTCAAAATAAATTTATAAATTCTTTGTGATATTAGCGTTAAGATCTCGGGCTTTGATAATATAAAGCATGTATAGAATGTTGATTTGTTTTTTTAAAAAAAAAGAAAAAACAAAGATCTCATGCTTTGAAAAATCAATACACTTTCCATAATTTTTTTTGTATTGAGAGGTCTTTTAAAGGGTATATTTGTTTTTATTTTTTAAAAATATTGTTGAAAAAATTTAATTTTTTTATTTTTTTTCTTCAAATTAATATTTTTAAATTATTTTAACATACTAATATAAAAAATAATATTAAAAAAATAAAAATTTATTATTTTAATGTATTTCAAAACAAAAACTATTTTAAAAAAGAAAAACCCCAAACAGGCTACAAGTCCATGGAGATAAAACCTATGTCTTCCCCCTCATTTGTCCTTAAATAATCTGGCAAATGTGTACCTCTTTCCCGAAAACTCCAACGAGGTAACAGAGGATGATGCTTATTGGTCACAAATCAGTGAACCAAAAACGCCGATGCCACCGTGCGTAGTCGTTGATAATCATGTCATCATCCATGTCTCTATCCACTTCCAGTTTCTTCTTACATTATGGTAAAAGTGTGCACAAAATTCAACAAGGCAATGGAGTTGTCAGGAAATTGGAAACAGCATTAGCCGAGATGAACTTGGTTGCTGCAATGGTGGTCCTATGCACATTATTTCGTTAGAATATCCTATTGAAGTTGACATGACTCCTCAGCGTTTTAAAAAGGTTGCGGTTTCCGCTAGCAATATTTATATTGAAGAGTGTTATTTTATCGATTTTTTTTTTCAATTTATGTTATTCTTTTTAAAAAATGAAACTATGTCAAAAGGGCAAAAAAAAAAAAAAAACCCAATAAGAGGAAACAAAGATTCTAAGGATCATGATTATTTCCCGACCCTCATTCATCAACTTATCCCTTTACAGATTAATGTTGTGTTAGCTTCATGCAAAGTGATGAATGAACTAAGTTATACGAATTTGACTTGAGATATGGAGAAGCTTTGAATCACTTCCCTACTGGAGAGTTTCTGTGATTTCTATTCTTTATGAACCATCAAACTTAGGAGAAATTTTAAGAAAATATAAGATGGATTCTTGTTAATTCAAGAACGGGAATGATCTTGTACAGTCAATCTTAACTTATAAAGAATTAATTATAAAAGTTTGGATTATGCATACATATACTATAGAAAGGGAAATGGTGTTTTCCTTACCATTTTTTATTATAGCTGTGCCAAGATTGTAATTTTTTATTTTTTAGAAAATAGATTTTTCTTATCTTCTTCTTTTTCTTCTTTGTATTTTTATAATTTTTTACATTGGTTTTTTTATATAAATATTATACAAAGAATAAAAAAAATAGTATTTCACTTTAATAATTACAACATTGTTTCATTCTTGTGCTATGTTAAAAAATATTTTGAAATGTTATATATTTTTATTAATATATATAATTTTACTATATTTTATTATATCTANTTCTTGTGCTATGTTAAAAAATATTTTGAAATGTTATATATTTTTATTAATATATATAATTTTTACTATATTTTATTATATCTAATTATTAACATTTTGATTTATGATTATATTTTTTACTTGTTATCAAAAAAAAAATTGATACGAGATGAGTTAAATAAACATGTTAATACTTTGTTTTTTTTATATATGAACATATAACATTTTTAATATATTTAATTCACATAAACTTTTTTAATTTATAATTAAATTTTAAAAAAATTGAAAAGTTTGCATTTCTATTTACCAGAAAAATGGATCAAATAATTAGTGTGTAGAGAGAGAGAGCGCGCGCGCATAAAGTACAGATAAAAGCCTCCAATGTTCTGAATCCTCAGCACAAGCCTTGGATACCTCTTGTGACATGATTTATCAAGAATTTGTAGCCGGCCATTACACAACCTCCGAGCTCGGATAAAACCTCCAAAAAGATTAAGATCACTAATGAGCCATTATAAGATTTGTATTAAGAATAATACTGGCCCTGCTTTACAATACACCAAGTGCTACATCCAACCATACCTAAATCATTGCACCACAGAATGTAAATGCATGTGATAAGGTCGATAAACAATGAAAATAGTACAGAGGACGTGGTACTAGTCGAGAAATTATACTCGGTGAATCAACAAGATAAGCTTACACAGCTCTCTTTTTACACACCATGCGAAGAAGCTATGAGCTAGGCTCATGGTGGTCATGAGATGCCTATAATCTAGGCCATTACAAGCCTAAACCCCGTTTTATAAAATACTAATATTGTTACTTTCCATGCTAATTAAAGTAGTTAATAAGGCATTGATAGTGATTAAAAGTGATAATCCTTCGTGTCGAACCAATGCGGTGTCGACAAATCATCCCAAAGTGATCCTGTTGTTAAAAAGATGCCTGAAACCGATGAAAGCAAGCACTGCCATGGCCATTAGAAAATCAGGGACGTCTCAGGGGTTATCCGATCCTCAACTCTCTTAAAAGAATCATTTTAGTCCCTACATCTCAGATAATCCTCAATTGGATCCTTTTCAATCTCTTTGGGTTTTTTCTTGGTAACTTTTCTTCAGCAGGACCCGTTGTAATCAGTGTAGTTGCCAATCAAGATTAATTTTTTTTTTGTTCCCAAGATTAACCAACGTTGCACTATAACCTAGAGAAACGTGGTAAGAAAAACATGGCTTTATTGAACAATTGAAACCAAATGTCCCATTCTTCTTCTCTGTAAAGAGATTGTGAAATCATTAAATAAAGATTATTAAAAGGGAGAAAGAGCCAGTAAATCATCTCTTGATCATGTCTGCGATATTATCCCCACTTATGCACGTGATCAAGTGTTGTCGTCCACCAACACACTCTGTTTTAGTCATGGCAGTTTCCGACAGACTCACGTTGGCGCCGCTTGGTGGGCTTCCCAAGAAGCCGCTCTTTCCCTTTGCCACAACCACCTGGACATTACTCCTTCATGGTCCCCCACCACCAAGCACCGCACCCCACCCCACCCCACCACCACCGTGCATTTCCATTTCTAATTTCTGAGTGAACTATTTTTATTTAGTCCCCAGTCCTGGAAACATAACCATTTGATCCTTTTAGTTTGTTAATATCAATATCGAGCCCCTATATTTCTTGATATATTTTGTTTTACGAGCTGTCCATCACAATTTCATTGTTTTGCCCAGCTTATGATTCATTTCCAATTAATTATTTCAACCTCAACCGCCACAAACAAAATCAAAAGTCCATTTAGAAAACCATCTAGATGGTGGCCAAGTGGTAAGGACTTGGGATTAAGGGCTTTGCTCCCTCTGTGGTCTCAGGTTCGAGTCCTTGGTTGCTCATATGATGGCCACTGGAGGCTTACATGGTCGTTAACTTCAGGGCCCGTGAGATTAGTCGTGGTGCGCGAAAGCTGACCCGGACACCCACGTTAATAAAAAAAAAAAAGTCCATTTAGAAAGGGCAATTTGGATGTTTAGCAAAAGATAATCAACTCTAATAATAGGACTATCTTATGATCTTTCTAAACTTAAGAAAGTAACTCACCATATCATAAAAAGACTAGGGATTAATTAATCTATTAAATGTTCATATTCATGCCCCATCAAACATGTACTAGTTTCCTAAAACATTTATATTATAATTAGTAAAAATAAAGTTATGATGGTAAAGTGAATATAAAAATGAAGGCATTTAAGTAAAAAAAAAACAAAATAAAATTGAAAGTACTAGCATCTCAAATTCTCCTAATCTTAAAAGTGGATCATGCTCCTCACTTAGTGGACCGCACAATGTACTAAATCATATGAAAGTTTTGAGATTCTTTTTTTTTTTATTTGCCAAGCATGTGAATATATATTAAATGTTTGCCTCTAGTATGTGGATATAAATGATGAATTTTAATTAATCCAATCGAAAAATATTTCTTAAGTATGCAAAATAGTTTTTCCTAAAATCTTATTCATTTATAGTAGGATTTCTCAAACTCGCCTATCATAAGCAAAATAAAAAATCTATTTAAAAAGGTAAATTCAGATATTTATAAAATAATAAATAAGGAATTATGGTCAAAAGATTAATTGATATTTTCAAAATTAAAATAAGGAACTTGCAAAATCATAAAAGGAACAAGGGCTAATTATACTTTATCCAATTTCCTTTTATCAAACAACAGGGGGGAGTGTGAAGCACAAGATCTTAGACGAGCTCTAAAAATTGTTTGTAATGGTTGAAAGTTCATGAAAAATATAAATAAGTTCATTATTTTACTTTTAAGTTTTAAATCACCTCATTTTACTCGTATATATATATACAAACATGCTATTGTCTTTCTTAAAACTAATATATTAATATATGTTATATTAAACATTTTGGTACTAGTTAAAGTCGCCGAATATATATATTAAATGCTCAAATTTATTGTCCGATAACATACATTTATACTAGTTACCTAAAACATATGTGTTATAATTAATAAATCCGAGTATATTTTAGTTAACTAAAGAACAAAAATGTTGAATTTCTTGACACCTCATATTTTCAAGAATCTTACAATAATTTTCATGGTAAAACATAATTAATGCTTGAAATCTTAAATTCCTTTCTCAAAAAATCTAGAATGTTTTGATATTATATGCCCTCCACTATGCGAACTTTCCTTACTATCATGGCTCGTTTTTTTTTTGTTTTTTTTTTCTTCATTTATGAACACACCAACTTGCTTAAGAATATTGGACAATCTAAAAAATTATTTTCTAAATGTATTGATGTAGAGGCATATTTTATAATGCTAACCGGTCAGAATCGTAGTCTCTGATCGACTATTTAATTGAATTAAGCTATAATATGTACTTATTGACTCCTTTAATTATTCCCTCGTGAGGCTTGCATTATCTTTGTTAATCATAAACATGTGGCATATGTGCAGATTTGTTAGAATCCACTTAGAATGGGATATGCCATGATGATCAGTTAGCATCTCCCTTTCTATATATATATATATATATATATATCATGATCATGAAAAAACCTCCTTGGACAAAAATTAAATCCCTGAAGAATGATGATTTTGGAGCTAGCGCCCACCCAAATGCTTTGAACGTTATCATTTTTTGTATGTAAAATTACTAATTTAATCCTAGAATAAAATAATCTCATACATGCTACTGTGGGATATTTTTGTAATTTTAATTTTTTAAAATAATATTATTATTTTATTGCTCTTAAAAAAAAACAATCAAACTCTAATCTAAAGACTTTTTTCATAATTCTACGTTGTACAATTCATTTATTAAATAAAATTATAAAAATATTTGCTGGTTTATACATGGTACACACTAGAATGCGGATGTTCTCTGATTTATATGGACAATGCTTTGAGGACCTTCTGATAATAAAATACCACATTTTAAAGTAACGTTTGAAAGATCTCACCACCCCAAACTAGATAAGACAACGCATGTGTCAAGAGACACAATAGTTTGACATTGACAACAAGTTCTTTTATTTTTCCCCACCTAGATGTTTGTGTCAGCCCCTTAAAGATTTAAAAAAGGACCTTTTAATTTATTGATTCTTTTTTATCATTACTATTTATCTTAAATAATTTATTAAATTTGATTTTTATTATTTTAAATGTTATTTTTTTATTTGGAATTATTTTTTTCAATTGATTTTGTTTTATGAAGTTACTTTCTATTTTTTTCTATCAAATTTAATCCATTTTATTTTGATTGTTAATTTTTTTTCTTGACAAGTTTTTATTTTAAATCATAAATGATTTTATTTTATGATTTCACCTTTATTTATTTATTTATTTTATTAAATCTAATCTCAATTTCTTTGATTGCTAATTTTTTTTTGATAAGTTTTAAAAATTTATATTTATAAATTGATTTGTAATAAATTTCTTGATTGAATCCAAATTCAAGATTTAATAGGTTATGAGTTTTTGAAATTTGATCAGATTTATGATATTTCTTTTATAATTTTTTTTTTAAAAAAATCTATTTTTTTGGCATCATTTTTTTAAATTACATCTTTCTTAGGTTTTTTTTAAATAAATTTTATCTTTATTAATTTTTATTTAATTATTTAAAACTTAGGCTTCTTTATTGATTCCAGGTAAGAAATTCACGAGTTTGTAACTTTTAAAGATTAGACTAGGTTTAAAGAATTCGTCATGTTTGCTTTTTCTTTTTTTAACTTATGTTTTTTATCTTTTTTATTTTTTTGTTATTTTTCCATTATTTTTATTGGGTTAGCCCTCAACAATTTATTTTTATTTAATCCCCAATCATTTTAAATTTATAAATAATCTATCAAATTATAAATATTTTTTAATTTCACCTCTATAGTTTCTTAACCTTTCAAATTTGGTATGTATTTTTTTAATTATAATTTATTTTATTTTAGATCATTTTTTTTCCAAATTCCATCCTCTTTATGCTTTTTTTTTATCAAATTTTATCTCTATTCATTTTGTTATTTTTTTTTATTTTGCAATTTTTTATTAATATTTTTATGCAATTTTATCTTTAAAATTAAATTTGTTAAGAGTTAAGTTTTTTAATTGAACACAGGTGTAGAATTTTACAAGTTGCAAATTTGAAATATTATAACAAATTTAGAAGGTTTACTTGGATTTAATTTTTTCTTTTTTATCCTNTTTTTTTAAAAGTAATTTTTTTAAAAAATATTTTTTAAATATTTTTATATTTGTTTGTTATTAAAAATATTAGTTAATTAAAAAATTTTACTTAAAAAAATTAATTTAATTTTCAAGAAAGTGTTTTCTTTTTATTTTGAGCGGAAAATATTTTTTATAAATTATAAAAAATTTAAAAATATCATATTATTTATTGATTATATCATATTTGATCCTCAAACTTTTAATTACTATATATATATAATATTTTTTTCAATTCCATCATTTAAAATTTATTTTCTATATTAACTTTGGTTCTTATTTTTATAATTTTTATTTACTTTTATCTTATTATTTTTTTATTGAAATTTTTTATTTATCAAATTTGATCCTTATTCTTTTGATTGTGACTTATTTTATGTGAAATAATATATGAAATGTTAATTATTATTATTTTAATTTCTTCATCTTTTAATTTTTTAGATTTGATTTCTATTATTTTCATTATTTATTTTATTGGAGATAATTTATAAAATTATACATTTTTAATTTTATTTTTATTCAATTTTTTAATTTATAAAATTTATTTCTCATTATTTTAATAAACTTGAAAAAATAAAAAATTAATAAGTTATTTTTCAACTCATTTTGTATAATATAACAAAATACTAGAAAATATTTTTTAATTTATTTTTTATTAAACTACAAAATTTTAAAAACTAATTTACTTTCTTAAAAATTATTTTTTACTAGACAAATAAGGCTTACAATTCCCCCAACCAAACTGGGCCTCTTAATGGCTAGAATACATATGAAAACCTCCAAATATGGTTTAAATCAAGAGATATGATAAATAATAATAATAAATCCGGTTAAATTAACCCAAAAGCCACTAGATAGGCACGGAAATAAATGCAATTTTCAACTTATTTACCATTTTTTATGATAAAAGTATTCTTAGAGTAGTTTATACATGAGATTAAATTCCTTATTAAAAAACATATATAGTCGTTATGTTATTCTAAAAAAATATTCATATATATTTGGAGTTGAATTATTTTTTATATCTAGATAATCCCTATTATTTTTAATAAGTCCTTGGTTTATAAGATTTATATAGAAAATAAAGTACAATTTTGGATCTATCTAATATTTTCTCATCATTTTATTTGTTCAAATCTCAATTTAATTGTTGGTTAATTTATTCAAGTAATACAGCTTCTTCTTTTTCAATGAAAGGTTCGGCTAATGGGTGTCGTTATAGCATTTATGAAGAGTCAATTAATGTTTCTAATAAATGATATAATATTTTATTTTCTGTTTAGAATTTATTATAAATACTAAAAATTATTACCATATCAAATTGCACTTATTTAATATATTTAATTAATTTCATTTTTTAATATTTCATTTTTATTCCTTTTTTTAAACACAAATAAAGTTGAGTAAATACATTATATTTTGTTTTGTGAATTTGCAGCGCATTTATAGTTTGTTTTGGGCGTGATTTGAATTCTAGCTAACTAGGCATTGCGCTTCAATCAAATTTCTATGGGCCTCGAGGAATGTTCAAACTCTAGTTTCAACCTAAGGAGAACATTGCAGTTAATTGTTCATCTCAAAACCTCCTGATGCATATGAAAATAAAAATATTGGGAAAGGCAGCCTCCACCCCCCCCTGGCAGTTCTAAACATCCTTTCCATTTCTTTATACAATCTTAGCCTTGTTTCTTTGCTCAAAAATAGTTTTTTTTTTTAAAAAAAATTGTTTCAAGGTAGAGTGAATTAATTTTTTTTATTTGATAATATTATAAAAAATAATGAATTAAATGTTTTATTTGATAATATTATAAAAAATAGGTTGGAAAATAGTTTACAGTATAAAGCTATGTCACGAACAAAAATAGAAAAATAACTTAATAATGTTCATATTTTTTTCAAGTTTATTAAAAAAATAAAGACTAGATTTTACACATAAAAAAGTTGAATGAGAATGAGATTGAAAAAAATATATTTTTTCATAAATTATTTAAAATAAAATAAATAACAATCAAGATAATAAAGACTAAATTTGACATAAAAAAATTTGAAAAAAGATAAGGTTAAAAACAATTACAATTTCATAAATTTTTTTAAATAAAATAAATAGAAATCAAAAGAATGTGGACCAATTTTGATAAATAAAAAAAATCAATTAAGAAAAGAATAAGAGAAAAGTAAATACAATAAAAAAATAAGGATCAAAGTTGATATAAAAATAAAATTAAATCAAATTTTAACGAACCAAAGTGGAAAAAAATTCAAGACAAAATATATAACAATTAAGAAAATGATGATTAAATTTGGTATAATCAACAAATAACAAAGATATGTATGATTTTTTTCACAACTTATGAAAAGTGTTTTCTGTCTAAAATAAAAAAAATATTTTTATTGAAACTAAGTTAAATTTTTTATTTGAAAAAAATATTTTTTATTGACCAATTTTTTTAAAGTTAAAAAAACAGAGAAAAATTCTAAAAGTAATTTTCAAAAAATTACATTTTATAAAACAAACAATATCTAATATCTTATGAAGCAAAAAATCAATGCTAGCATGTATGAAATCAAACAATCATATAGGTAGTAATTTTTGTTGTTAAATTAATAGAAATAGCTTTAAGAAAAATATTTTTATTTATGATTTTGAAAAAATATATTTAATTAAAACTATGATGGGATAGATATTTGTATGCTTAATAAATGAAAAATAAATTTTTATGAATATAAAGTATATTATTATAACTTTTACCGAATCAAGGTTTGAAATTTGAAATTTAATTATATGTGAGGTCTAAAGTAAAAAGAAAAATGAAGAAGAAGATATTTGACCAATAAAATAATTTTTTTGAAGATGATCAGATAAAAAATAAAAACTACTCTAATTTCATCCCGTCTCAAAACATTTTATCTTGTTAGCCCAGAACAAAAGCCTCGGATCTCATGTCTGCTTGGAAGTACATATTATAGAAAATCCCCTTCTTATATGGATAACTCTTATGTGAAAATAGAATTTCAGGAGCATAATTATTAAACACTGCTAAGTTCATGACTTCACTTAAGGGCTGGTTTATGAGTTGGGTGGCTTAGGTTAATATAAAACAACATCATTTTAAGGGTTTTTTTTGTAAAAAAAAGAGTCAAAACAAGCTTTTTGTTTGTAAATCAAAGAAGGTTTTGACCGAGTACTGGGTTGATCCCATCACACCCACACTAGTTAATTTTCACTTGATTTTGTTAAAGCTCGACTCTTAATATGACTCACACGAACCGGCTGGAGGTAGTTTCATAACTTTAGAGTTTAATGACTTTAGTTTGTAGTTGAAAGTGGAGAAGAAGGACCATGTCCGAATGCCTTGTGCTAGGTTAAGAAGGTATTTTCGATCAAACGAATGATAGAATAAAACATTGAGAATTTGATATAACATAGCATGTGTGTCCCTGTACACCCCCTTCTTCCGTGGAGATACGTCAACTTGTGAAGAGGAAATGTGTGAGATATTTCCTTTGGAATTGTCGAGGGAAGACAAAGAAAAAGAAAAACTAAAACAGCTCGGCTGGATATGTATTTTAATTAATCTTTAGTTTTAATTTCTATAAAAAAAATCATTTTATTTTTTTTTATTTCAAGACAATAACAAGGAGGGAAAAAAAATACTACACCATAATAATAATAATAATAATAAATATTTTAAGGATTTTATTTTATCTTCGATGTTTGGTTTATATTTTGTACTTCACAGTATATGTTTTATTAAATAATAAATTATGAAATATATAAATTTAAAAGGGGATTAATATGCATAATTGCCGTATTTTTTTCATAATAATAGCGAAGCGATTGCATCATAAAACAAGACTAAAATATATAATATTAGCAATAATTCAATATAGCATATGTATATTTTTTTTCTTGGTAAACAGCACATTTCCTGCGACGTCATAATTAGTAACCTAACGACCTTGTCTTGCCAGGTGAACGGCCCAGATTAGATCCTTATAGTTGATACCTCCAAACAGCACGGTGAGAGCAGGTTCATCGTAGCACCAGCATGCACAGCCCTATCGAACAAAATAGTTTTTTTTTTCTTTTTTCTAGTCTGGGGATCCCATAATCCGGTGTCAAGATAAATATGAATGGCCTTGCAATATAAAACAACAAATAGACCAATAAAAAAAAGGGGGGGCAAATTGGCAGGGTCCATGCACGAGATGACAAAGCTCCCACCTTCTTTCCAGAGCTGCAAAAGCTACAAAATAAATCTCTTATGGTCCATTTGGCCATGGATTTGGTGGAATCATATGATGAATGCACAGCTGTTATGCAATGAAGAGAAAAGCATGGAACCTGCTTCTTTCCAGGGCAGAGCAGCTCCTGGAGAGATCCCTTCATAACAATTTGTGCAATAATAAAGAATCCTCAAGTGTTAAAGATAAGCACTGAGGGTATAAAAAGTAGTAGAAGGGTCGAGAATCAAGGATACTTGATAGGCTTGTAAATATTATATATAATAATGGGATTCTATGGATTTTTAATACAGATAATCCATTGAATATAATATAAAATAATATATAATAATATTCATTCATGGAATTCAATAATTATGTGTAGAAAATTAGTAATTTGATATTAATAAAATTATGGTTTCTAAAAAAACATTAATTCTAAAGATTTAGCCTAAAGGGAAATAGTAAAAAAATGAAAATAGTCATTAGAAGGTTTTGGATTTAAATTTTAAAAGGGGTGAAAAAGCATATATTGAGGAAACGCTACTTCCTTTATATAATTCATAACTTATTATGAGTTAGTCAAACAAAGAAAATGCAAGAATAATAGTTGGAGCTGGTACCGAGCAGGCATGCAAGAATAATAGTTGGAGCTGGTACCGAGCAGGCATGCAAGAATAATAGTTGGAGCTGGTGCTAATCAGGCAACTAATATAACTGCTAACGTCACTTCGAAATCTTGAAATAGGAGTTCCTAGATTTGTGGCATGCACTTTCAAGTTAATTTTTTTGGAGTAAAAACAATATTAAGAAAAATAATCTAAGAATAATTTCACCGGTTTATTAGTTAATTTAAATAATATAAATAAAAAAATAAAAGTTAATTCAAATTAACCTATAAAATCAGTATCTCTAGCTATAAATCCAAAACTAACCAAATAGAAGTTAAACAAAAAAATAACAAAACAAAATTAAAAAAAAAAACATAATCTAAAAGAAAAATCTAGGCAAATACAAGCAAGTCTCTTAAACTTCATTGAATTTTAAAAATTTGTAACCTATAATTTAAATCAAGAAACTCATTTTCAAATCAATTTAATTTTAAATAAAAAATATCAATTTTAACATGCAAAGGTAAAAAAGATAGCAATAAAAAACAGGGGGACCAATTATTATATATATATATATAAATCCATGAAAAATAAAATTGTAAAAAAAATCTAAAATATGATCAAAATAAATAAAAAAATCAGTGATTAAATTTAAAAGATAAAAAAAGAAAGAGGTGAAAACGAAAAAAATATAATTGAAGGATATTTTTATTCTATTTTAAAAAAAGTTACTCAAGGCAAAAAAGCCTAATACATGGACAAACCTTAAAAAGGAAGAAAAAAGGGGAGCGACAAAAAAATTCACATTTTAAAAAAATTATATAGAAGAAGACATGTGGATAAAAAAAAAAGCTCAATCACTAATAATATAAATGATGAATAATAAAATTAAAAAAATATATCAATTTTTTGGAAAAAAAACTCAAGCAAACCTCTTAGTAGGGGCAAAAATTTCAAATTCACAACTCGTTAAATTATAAGCCCTAGCTAAATCAAGAAACTCAATTTCTAACTAATTTAATATTAATTAATTAGCTAAAGTAAATCCAACAAAGAACCAAAATTAAGAAAAAACCAAGAAAACCTTGTGAAAAATCCAAGACAAACAAACAAATAAAAATAATTTAAAATTTTTATATCAAATAAAACAAATAGCAACGAAAAGAATAAGAATTTAATTCAAAACAAAAATACAATAAAAGAAGATGAAATAGAAAAATAATTATAAATTATTTTAAAAAATCATTTCAAATATTTAAGGAAAAGATGAGTAAAAAAATATAAATTTAAAGAATTAGAAAAAAAAACCCAACAAATAACAATAAACAAAAAGACATAAGATAACATTGTCATTTTCAAAACCAATAAAAAAATTCATAAAAAAAATAAAAAACTCAGTATTTAATTGAATAAACATTGAATAATGAAACGAGAAAATTTTTTAGCTTAGACAAAGTAACAAAAACCAAGCAAACATGAGTAGATATTTCAATCATAATTAAATTCTAAAAACTCATTATCTGTGAAACCTCGTATTGAAGTCCATTTAAGAAGTTTATTATAAATCAATTTTAAAATATCAATTTTAAAAACTTTTCAATGAAAATAAATTAGTAATCAAAATAACATGGATTAAATTTGTCAAGAAAAAAAACCAAATGAAGATGAAATCATAAAACAAGATCAACTTAAAATAAAGTTGTCAAAATAAAAAAAAATAAAAATGAAAGGAATATGGATTAAATTTTATAGCAAAAAAACAAAAAGAGAGTGAAATTGTAAAACAAAATTAATTTTAAAAAATGATTTCAAATAAAAAAATACCAAAAAAATAGAGGTAAAATTTGAAATATAAAAAAACTTAAGAGGAAAGAAATTGAAAATGCATACCAATTCTAAAAATCACTCAAGATAATAAAAAAATTATAATAAAAAAATAAGACCAAATGTAAAAATTAACAAATTAAAATGTTGTTCTTGAATTTTTAAGAAATTGGTGCAAAAATCTAGGTAAAGATAAAGAAAACAAAAGGTAAAAATTAACCATCCATACCAAATTACTGTGACTCTTGGAGCAAATATTGCATTATTGGGTTGGAAGAGTGGACAACTTTCAAAAGTTGTCTTAGAAGGTGGCGTTTGGTTGTCAAACAAATTCCTACATATCTCCTGAACAATCTAGTGCATCCCAACATGTTTATATATATATATATAGACACACACATACATACACATACACACACTAAATATAATTTACATTAATGTCATTGATTGTACTTAGAATTTATAATAAAAAAAAAAGAGACTTTCAAGTGAGAGTTTTGTTGATTTTATCTTTAAAAAACATCAAAGTATTACACTACTTTAAAAAATAAAAATATAAAAATGTCCCTAAATAATAAGTATTAGATTATTTTATTTTAGAATTAAATTGTAATTTTACTATTTAAAATAAAATAAAAATATAAATCTCACATCATATAATTTCTTTTTAAAAAATAATTATATCATGGTGAAAAAACTACCTTACCTTTAATTTATAGTTTAAATTTAATCAATTTTTTTTATTCAAAAACAATATTGTAATTCCCCTGTTCTAATGAATAGGAAATTGAATCTTGGGCTATACTAAAACCTCCTTCACCTTTAGTATTTTTTTTTTAAAAAAACAATTAAGTACGAAAGGAAAGGTAATTTAATTAGAGCATATCTCTTTCATTGTTTGCTTTACCTTTATTAGATTTATCGATTGACTTTCATTATTTATTTATTTATCTCATTGCCAGGGATTTTAAAAAATATTTATATATTATTAATGTATTTTTAATAAAGAAAAAAACCTTATATTATTATGAGGTTGAGTCTATACGACTCAATTGATTTGACAATTCTAAAGATAACATGAACAACTAAAAAAATAATAATTTGACTCACAATAATTGTAAGATTATATTTTTTTTAAATATTGAGATGAAAATATATTAAATGAATTTATATTAATATATAAAATTTGTGATCCAGGTTATGAAATTGTGATAATCCTATAAAAAATAAAAAAAATATATTAAAAATCAATTATAAATTCATTCAATATTAAAAAATAAAATTAAAAAAACCAATTAAAACAAGGACAAATATAAAGATCCGAGTCAATTCAGGTTAACTTGCCAAACTTGAATAATAGTACTAGGATAACCGAATAGGAAAGAAATAAAAACAAATTATAAAATTTAATTTTTAATTAATTTAATATTAAAGAATAAAATTAAAAAAAATCAATTAAAAAAGAACAAAAACAGACCTGAGTCAACCTTTGATTGAGATAATAAGACTAGAATGACCTCATAAAAAGTAAAATAAAATAAATTATAAAAGTAATTCTTAATCAATCCAAATAGTAAAGAATAAAATTTAAAAAAAATTAAAAAAAACCTAAAAAATTCAAGTCAACTACGTTAACCTGCAAAAATTGTAATACGGGTCATAAAACTGAGATAACCTCGTATAAAGCAAATTAAAATAAATTATAAATTCTAATTGCTAATAAATATAATGTTAAAATATAAAATAAAAAATCTTAATTTACAATTAAAAAAAGAAAAGAAAAGAAAAACAGAGTACTGTTCATGAGGAGATTAAAAACGATTTTTCCTCTTCATTTACTTCTTGTTAATAATGATAATAAGGTAGCATTTAATATGAAATTTTAGGTAAAATTAAAAAAAAAATTACCCCATTCTTGGATTTCTTATCTCATTCATCTCAAGTTATCTTTTATTATATTTATTTTTTCTTATATGATTTAGTTATATTTGTTCACTAAACACTTCTTAAAAAAACTTTATTCAGATATAATTCCCGTTTAATAATTTTTTTTCTTTTAAACTGTAATCCTTTTTAATTTAAAATCAGTGCATGATTAAAAAATCAGTGCATGATTAATACATATTTTACTTGGAAATCAAAATTGGTGCATTTTAAAAGAAAATGACTTTGTTTTTAAACAAATCAGTGACGTTTATTTTTTTTAATTAAAAACAACAACATTCTATATTATTGTTTTTAAATTATACAAAGCAAATATTTTAGTATTTTCCATAATTTTATTTTAATTTTTTATATCATTAATTTTATTGAAATAATATATCATATATAGTATCACTCTAATTAAACTTTTTTTTTAATTTAAGAATTATTTCATGAAAAATATCGTCACATGTTATGTAAGTTTTCAAAAATTATAAAGTATTTAATATAAATAAAACTTATATGTTTAAATATTTCTAGTGCAATTCTTATATTCATTTTATATGGTAAAAATATAAAAATAGAATTTAACTAAGTACTATATGTAATTATACAATATACTAAAATAAAATAGTAAAATACCGTAAAAATAACAATTATGCTAATATATATATATATATATATTAATTAGCATAGTGGATACTGTAGTGGTGAAAAAATTATAATTTATTAATTTTTTATACTATGGCAATACTATAGTGGTAACAGATTTATAATTTTTTTTCTTTACACTTGACATATTTATCACTTTAACTTAGCCTATTTATCACCATTTTTTGTTTTTATCTTTATTGTTTTGTATTTTTTTCAGTTTTTCCTTAATTTTTTAAATTATTATTTTTTATTCTTAATACTTATAATATTTACCACTCTACACCTGTATATCTACACACCTGAGCTCTTATTTAGTTATATTTACCACTCTACACCTGTATATCTACACATCTGAGCTTTTATTTAGTTTTACTCTACTAACGGGGTAGATGACACTGTATTTACATGCTCGAGCGTTGATTTTTATTTTTTTTGTTCATGGGATAAACAACATCTTATTTATCCCTTTTCAAAACAAGCTAGGCACGAGGATCTAATTTGTCAAGTCCAGGAGTGCCTGATCACTTTTTGTAATATGTATTTTTTAAAGATTATTCAAATTGTTTTAGTTTTTAGATTTACAATTATATTTTTTTTATTTAATGTCAAAAAAACATGTTAACAATACCTACTCATTCATTCTTTATTAATAAAAAACATTATATAACCTGGAGCCAGACAAGTCAAATAGAGGTATTCACATCCTTTTTTTTATAGATAATTATTAATTTATTTAATTATATATA